>KZ808104.1:55523-67354 GCA_000696205.2 Oncopeltus fasciatus | reverse complement strand
GATCGCCCTCCTCCATCGAAATTACTTGTGATTTTAGTTCTATTAAGTCATATATTTCAAGATTAAGGAACTAATTGATACGGTTAAGTATTAAGTACATAAGACAACTATAGGAAGAAAATTGGCTACCTTATTGAACTTTATAGATTACTAATATAATTTATATATACATTGATACGAAATCAATCGCAATATTATCAATTGGACATAACAAATAGAGATATACATCTACATAAAACATCTACTTTTACGGTAGAAATACTTCTTATTTAAAAAAAAATAATATACTAAGTTTAAATGATTCTTAGAAAACTCGGGGAATTCCAAATAAATCTGCATAAATAAGACTGGTACAAATGGTACCGTTAGAATAATGAAAGAAAGTTTGATATGATGATATATTCTGATGAGAGTTCGGATTACTTCTCATCTGGGTTCTGATGAGAGCACGGAAATAACCATCGGGTGATGATAGATAGAATATGTTATTAAGGTACCGTTGAATTAGCCTACATATCATTCAGGTAAACGTGGACCAGTGATGGTGACAAGCTCTAGCGAGACCATCACTAGCAGTGGGAGCACGAAACATTTTTGGGCGGTTGCGATATGCGAGTGGGGGGTGGCGAGCGAGGAGGCGCCAAGAAGTGAGCCATCCCTGTCACCGGATAAATACCTGCGGGGAGAGTTAGTGTCCAGGGTGGTGTCTGTGTGGGTTTGATCAGTCGTAATAGCTGCGCCGGGTGGGGAGTGAGGAGATGTTATCTGCCGCCCGGACACGGAAAGCATTTTATGTGGGGTGGTCCCGGGGGGGGCGCGCGTGGAGGGGGACCGAACCTATCAGTCTTAATTACCGCCAGCCCCCGGAGATAGGGGACAACGGGGACCGGTAGACTATAGTCAAACTAAAAAAACGAGGGAAAAATGAGACTGGCGGACGTTTAAAAACCACCAAAACGCATTAATTATTTAAATCACAAGCCCACTTTACATTTATCCATTTATATTGTCTTTAATAATATGAACAATGTCTTCACTTGGGACCTCACACTGATAGGACGGGTGTCGGGGTGGGCCACTGATAATACCCACTATCATCAATGATGGTAATGAACTGACAGTGGGGAGGGCATATGGGGTGCTCCTCCCTTTGACTGCCGACCACTTCCCTCTCTCATCCACAGCCTTTTATATGTAGATCGCTTCATCGCTTGATTCACTGAATCTCAAGTAGTTGGACGTTTTTATGGTGGAATCAGGCGAATATCTTCATTATTCCTCTCAGACTTTTTTCTCCCTTCGAGGAAATAACTTATGTACAAGTTTATCATAAAAAACCAAAAATTTTTCTTTATTCATAATTAGTGACTTCTTAAATAAAACTTGTTCTTTCTTTCTTTTTCTCTACCTTTTATATTGATATCTTTTACATTTATACTTATTAACATGCATTATTATTCCTTTTTATTTAATATACATTCTACCCAACAGCCAGTTTTTTAATCTTAAAAATACAATGAGTTCTCTAATAATTCAAAATAATAGACTTCAAGCCAGCANGTCTGCCCGTGTGTGTGTCTGCCCCGCGTTTTTGGGTGTCTGCTGCGCCCACGCGACTCCTCCTGCCACTCGTACTCCCAACAACAGCTGTCGGTGCACGTCCTTCTAGGGGCGGCTGTGTGGTTTTTATTAAATACCAACTTCTTATTATTTGTAATCGTACGAAACGTCCAGCCTACAAACAAGAAGAGTACATCGACCTCCTGCTACAAAAAACCAATCCACTTCATTTTTCGCTATCTCAGGAATGCGTAAATTTTTTCATAAATTTCATCATAACTTTATAAGCTGGGCTTGAAAAATACTTCTCCCCCAACCTATGGAAAGCGACATATTATGTGACTGGCTTTATATAAGTTACAGTGAATTATGAGTTTATTCCAGGCTATTGGCGTGTGTATAAAGTTTTGGCAGAGAATGGCGAACTATGTAGTGAAAAAGTTATCTCATGAATCAAGACCATGTACGAGACAAATACGAACCCCACCGAGAAAATTAAATTCTGAATACATCATGAAAAAGAGGAGTAATTCTTGTAAAAAAAAAAATTATAATAATGCTTCTGTAATATTTTTTGTGTCGAGTTAAGACACAATCAAACGAGATAGACTGACTGCCGAGTTTTTTAAATTTTTGATTCCTAATGGACTTCTTGGATAATCTTCCAAATTTACCGCATACTCATAACTTTGTTCTTCTACGTGTGTTTCATTTTAAGTAGCGACCGGTTCAGGTAATCCAAAATCCTTAATTCATCTGCCCAACATATGGTTTGTCGAAAAACCCCTGTGGTCCAACCTAGATTAGTTTACACATTGAAGTATTATAGCAAGCTTGCTTACTTCTGCTATAGAACCATCTTGTTCGTGATGCCTAAACCCTTAGTCTACCGGGCTACAACAGCTTTTGTGTATGCTGTCTGAGACATCTCAGCAATGCAAATGTATGATGTTTGACAACTATAACTTTCCTTTAGGTCCTAGCTGCTGTCCCGTTGAAACAAACTGCGGAAGCAAATTGTCCTGTCGGAATCATATGTATAAGAGCAATAAAGGACAAATTTATCCTCCAATCCTCCTCTTTATGTATATTCCATTATTAGTGATACATAGCTTTTTTTAGTAAATATTTTAAACGTCAGGATGATTGATTTAGTAGTTTGTTTGTTAGAGCAGTTCTAAACTTCATGTAAACTTGTAACTCTTCATTTAGACTCGTAATAATGATAATGAACTTAGATATATATTCACAACGGATAGAACTTTATTCCAAAATAGGTCAAGAATTGGGAAATCATTTTTTTAAGTTGGACAAGAGGAATCTATATGTCTTATTAAATATCACTTTTTTAGGAGATATGTGAAAGTTATATCTTTCAGTTCGATTAAAATATTTCATTAAAAAAGTGTAAAATGATATAAACAGTTGGCATGCGTTTCATTGTTTTATTTAATTGATTTTTTATGAGTAGCCATCAGAATTAAACATGTGACAATCGATGAATGTACTGAATCAAGTAGTACAGGTTGTTTTTTTTTCACAGGAAAGGATATTATTATATCTAAGGCCTTTTCTTCTGCACATAATTTAATTATAAATATAATAATGTCACAAGAGGGCTTATTACGTTTCTAAAATCTGTATTTCCGTGGCTAAAGCCAGTTCCCCTGACCTTAATACTCACCAGCATAGCACTGGCTACAGTAATTCTCACCCTTCTGCTGAGCCTGCCTTCAGCCGATATCTACACTGCGTGAAAACAATGTTCAGTGCGTATATGAACACATTTTTGTGCCAAGTTTGAGATCAATTTCTTGTATCTGTGCAATCTTGAAAAATAATGGCAAAAGTTGTATCAGAATACTGACCGTTATAGGTTCATTCTTCTGAGGAAACTGCAAAACCATTTTTTGAATAAATAATCGTTTTGCTTAATCAATACAATGGAATTAATTAATTTTTCATAAATAATTGAATATTTATTATTATTAATTTGGGGGTGTTATATTACTTTGTGGAGGAGGGGGGGGAGGGGCAGTAACCTGATATTTATTGTTATATTTTTTTTTAAATACCATTTGCGAGGTTTACCATAACTGTTTTGGAGTCGCGTTTCATGCAAAATAAATAATGACCTTCTAACACGATGGCCGTTCTTTTGGGTCACCTGGTTTGTCTTCGAGCCAAAACCACTGTCTTAAATAAACTCTAAACCAGTTTTAGTGTTATTTATTAATTCCTCTGAAATTTGAGCAACTTGTAGTATATTTTTTGTTCTTTGTTAGCTATTATTATTACCTTAATTTTCAATTTTAATGGCCGCTTTGTATATTTCAATTATTATTCAAGGTTCATTTTATCTTGAAATTGACGAATTTTAAAATGAAGGTATAGTAAAATGAGGTTTTGGTCGTAAATAATATAAAAAATAAATACATTATTATAGTTTTAATAATTTATTTTATTCTTTTTATTCCGATGTTTTATGTAATTAAAATTCGCGTACAAAATATTACTTTTATATCACTACAATCGATTCAATTTTCTGTATGCATGAAATTCCTTCAAATTATTCGGTAAATTTAAAAGTGAAATGTGTTATACATACTTAAATTTATAAGTATGTATAACACATTGGTGCAGAAAAAAAATTATGCTTTAAAATATAATTTTAATTACAAAATGATAAAATACAAGTCGATATGACTGGTATAAAAGATGTTGCAGCGAATTTTTTTTTTTTTTTAAATCATAATTACATGTATTGGAAAATGGAAATACAAAATTTGACATTGCAGAGTGGATAAAACCCTGAGTAATCTCGAGATTGTTTGGTAACATTTTTTAGAACACAGAAACAAATAACAAAAGTTCGTTTACATGAAGGATCTCAAATTATTGGAAAAGGATGTTGATTTTTAGTAACATTTGCAGATTAGAGAGGTTCCAACAAAAATTCCAGTAGACCTCAAGATGGTTAGAGAGGGAAAAGTTGGCAGAGGGGAATATTGCAAACCTCGACAGAGGGCGGATGATCGCTGCAAGGGGGTTGTCAGGGGTAAGAGCGAGGCAGTCGCACCAGCGTACGCTCGAGGAGTGTGGGAGAGCACTACAGCAGCGTGTGGGGCGCGATACATCATAGGCGGGAACCAGTTCCAGGAGTCGGCCGGCTCTTTAGCCTACCTATGCTATTTAGCATAGTTACAGATCCCCCCCCCCCCCACTGCTGAGGAATGCCTGCTCCACATTCGTGTCCTCAGCCGGCCGTCTGCCCGTGTGTGTGTGTCTGCCCTGCGTTTTTGGTTGTCTGCTGCGCCCACGCGACTCCTCCTGCCTCTCGTACTCCCAACAACAGCTGTCGATGCACGTCCTTCTAGGGGCGGCTGTGTGGTTTTTATTAAATACCAACTTCTTGTTATTTGTAATCGTACGAAACGTCCAGCCTACAAACAAGAAGAGTACATCGACCTTCTGCTACAAAAAACCAATCCACTTCATTTTTCGCTATCTCAGGAATGCGTAAATTTTTTCATAAATTTCATCATAACTTTATAAGCTGGGCTTGAAAAATACTTCTTCCCCAACCTATGGAAAGCGGCATATTATGTGACTGTCTTTATATAAGTTACAGTGAATTATGAGTTTATTCCAGGCTATTGGCGTGTGTATAAAGTTTTGGCAGAGGATGGCGAACTAAGTAGTGCAAAAGTTATCTAATGTAACAAGAGCATGTACGAGACAAATACGAACCCCACCGAGAAAATTAAACTCTGAATACATCATGAAAAAGAGGAGTAATTCTTGTAAAAAAAAAAATTATAATAATGCTTCTGTAATAACAAAAAAAAATAAGCTAAGGGCTTTATTTCACTAATAAAATTTATCAAGAATGACATAAATAAAAGTAAATAGCTTATTTCACTTGAAAAGACAAAAAGTACAATAAAGAGAAAATTTAAGTTTCTCTGAGGCAGAGAGAGTTAGGGGAGGCGCTCAACCCCTCAAGTTCAATCTTACGAAGTTATTATCTTTCTTACTATGAGCTTTTCGTGAAAATGTTATAGAGCATAAATAATGAAAATAAATACCACTATATACTAATTTTTTTTTAAATATTTGTTTTGAAAAAAGGTAATTTATCGGTGATATTGACGACTACCTCATTTGGTCTTCTTTTCAACCCTTATCATAACCTGATTTCAACAAGTTGCATCAAGAAGCACTCACACAGAATCCGATAAATTATCACTAATATCCAAATATGCATTTTTCGTGTAAATAATATTACAACATAATATTTATACTATAAAATATTAATTATTATTATTAAATGTTGGCAGATAAATACAAAATACACATTTTTTAAATAGTATTTATTGGATCTGCCTTGACCAAACCCCAACAAAAAACATCTACTTATAACATATTATGTTTCACATTCTTTTAAAACTTAAAGCGACAAAGATATTACAATTATAATTTCCTCTTCCCTCTCCCCTATCTCCTGATACTTCAGCCATTAACGAAGTTGTAAAAATAATTTTGTATATATAAAAAACAGACATACACACGGGCGCGCACACAAACACACAATAGACATTACAAGTACAACCACCCTCCTAAACATTAGTTACAGAAGGCACAGCAGCTGGAGATTCTTGCCCCACATTCGTGTCCACTGTCTGTGTGTATGTGTGTCTGCGATGGGTTTTTCAGTGCGTGTGTGTTCACGCGACTCCTTCCCATGCTATGAATTCCAGATTACGAGCCCATGGGATTTTTTTCTCTGATATCTCTGATAACGAGCTGCTTCGACTCTCCACCGCGGAGCTCTTTTGAGACAGACGCCCTCTCTACAATTATCAACAATTGTCACATTCATACTGTTGAATATACTGTCATTGTGATTGGGTGTGTCTGTCTGTATTTGTGCGCACGCGTGAGTGTATATACTCATGAGAAATTTCATATAACAACTGAATTCAGAGAATTTCAAATAAGCAAATTCAATTTCATTGAGAATAGCGTTTAGAAATATCTTCTTTGACATGATTTTTTTCTTTGAAATTAAGTAGAACATACAGGTACAAAAACGACTTATGATTACGACTTTTAACCATTGATAATTTATCAAATGGCTTGCAAAAATATAATTCCGAAATCTAAATAAATCTATAGATTTTGCTGGTTTACTCCGTCATCCTTGTATAGAATGTACTTTGAGAAGACGAAGAACAAACAGGAGAAGGATGTCGAAATGTTCCGACAATTAGTTCCAGCACATGAATTAGCGATGTGATTCCTGGAGAAATTAACGGTAACTGGATTGTTATCACCTAATGTTCTAGTAGAGCTCCGTCCATGAGGGGTGATTTAAATAATTTACCGCTGAAATATATATTTATTAAGCACGTCTTGCATTACTAATGACGAGAGCTGTTGCTGCATAGGTGGCCTATCGTGAGTTTTGTGGGCGGGTCCACCACGGGGGGAATCAAGGTATTCACAGTTTCTTTCAGATTCTTCACCGACCCTGTACGTCAGAAGCAGAAATTATCTTGAAATTATTTTTGAGAACCGTCAAATCGGTCAAGATAGGGTGGGGGAGGGTTTTTGTAATTAGCTTAAATAGAAGAAAAGTCGATTTATTTAAAAATAATGGAGTTTTTTTAACCATGGAGATTATTAGTACAGAACTTATTGGGGTTCGGTTAAGGTTTATAATAAAAAAATAAATAGAATTNAAAAAATAAATAGAATTTTAAAATTATTAAATAATAAAAAACAAATTTTCTACTAATCTGAGTCCTTAAGAGCGGTAAAAAATTGTCAGGAGTACTAACGCATGAGATATTATCTCGTAAAAACACATTCAACGATTTCAAAATTAGATAAGCAGAAAATATTTTGAAATTAAAAATTTCGATGTTGAGAGTCAAATCACCCTGGTTAAATAAAATTAGGCGTAGGGAGTTTATATTTGGAATTTTAAATCTAAAGCGACTGAAAATCATCTCGAAACAGACTGGAAGATGAAGAAAAACTACATTTAAATAGATTCAAACTTGTAAATATGCCTACCCAACTCTTAGCCAAACAGACACATAAGTACTGACAGAAAAACATGATCTGTGTGTTCATTCGTACCACATCGCTGATACTTCCGTGAATATATTACTTGCGTTGAAGGAAGAACGCGGCTAAATGACTGTGTGCCTGACGTCTAAGTTTCGACAAGTCGGAGTAATCCAGTTGCCACGAAACGGTCTGGAAGTTAGTACAATTTCTCAAAGGATGATTGAGTGTTCTCTGTCGGATCTGTCCGCCCACCCGGACAGCTTTGTAAATAACATCCAGTCCGTCAGAGAGGGACACAACATAGTCCGCTCCCTGCTATATATCGCCGATCGCCCTCCTCCATCCACCGCGCCACGTATCTGTTACAGAGCATGTATGCTAATTAGTATATATACCGAAAGATATACTTGTGAGTAAGAAGAACTAACTAGTCTGTCATTCCAACAGTAAACTGTGCGAAAATCCCTCGTTTTCCCACAGATGGATATAGATGAGAATGAATGACTTATTTGACCTTACATGCTGGAGAGGACGTGTAATATCTGGGCAGAACTGCCACTAGACAATCTTGGAGTGAAGAGTTTTCCGCTTGAATGTTAGAGAGCATATATGTCATCTGTGTTGAGACGGGGACCACTTCAAATAATGTAAAGTCCGTCACGCGAAAACTCAGTAATCTCACTGCGGAATCCCCATGTATGATTAAAGATGGGGACAAATTGAGAAAATTTATTTGATAAGCCAATGAGAAAATGGCCAAGAAGGAAGAGTTGGGCGGGGAAGCGCTTAGCCATTGCCCACGGATCCTTAAATTTATACTCTAAAGCGATTTTCTTAAAAATGTTGTATATCATGAAATTTAGAAAATTGTATACTGCATATATTCATTTCAATAAAATCTTTTTTGTCTCAACGGATAACAAAGATATGATTATGATTTAAACATTCTCTAAACCTCCTCTTTCCTTTAGCAGATTTCAAATAAAATGAATTATTTTTATAGTTAGCAATGGAAAGCCTATATACTGAATTCATAGCGTCTCCAATGTTGCATCGGAGTAATTTTTCAAATGTCTTTTCATGGTACCAACGTTAATAACTTGATTTCTCTATTGGAAATAAGCTAAAATGTATATGTTTAACAATTTTTCCCAATTATAATTATGATAAAAAAAAGTGTTATAAACGATGTTCTTGTTATGATACAGATCTCGATTGAAGAATCTATTTCGAATCTGATAGTATGTATTTCATTTTGATAATTAAAATCATGTGAAAAAGGTATGGGCCTCCTCCCATGGAGTATGGACCTCCCCGTGACTTAAATCAGTTAAATTCATATTCCTGAAATGTATCTTACGTATTCCTGAAATATCTCAAGCTGGGTTTTTGAGTTTTGTGATCGAAACTGGTACGAATGATTGTATCTCAACATCAGGCGATTCAGTCATTCCTATTTTCTGACAGGAGAGTCCGGATATCGGAAGAGGAATTTAAAAAAATCATGTATTGTCTAACAAATGGCTAAAAATAATAAGATGTTTTAATATTTTGCGGTAATTACTTGTTTATGTTTGCCCATGGACCTATCCTCTGCCCATAAACTAATTTAAATCGTCTTGAAATGTCACAAAATAATATAATAATCCCGAGGTGACATGCTAAAACTTACACCGATCAAAACATGGACTAAAATAATATCCTATGCTTTAATAACAGCTCGAGTTGTAAATATGAGGAGTCACCAATAGTGGAATTGGAATTACTATTCATTGACTTGTGTACCACATGTTTTTCTAACATATGAACTACTTTTTTTGCGAAATATGAAAATAATGAGCCCAAAATTCCATGTATTTTGGTTGCAGGGCCTAATTGACACACTTACTATGGAATACATATTGCATTTCGGTCACACTTGCAAAGCTTGTTTTCCCTCCATAAAGTACAAAACAAGCCTATTTATTGCAGTATAAAATAGTTGCAAATACATTAAAATGTCTCTTTAACATTTCTGATTAAGAAACTGCCATTTGCTTATAAAAGGCATACTTCCCTATCAAAATGTCTGCTATCTTGTCAATAAATTTCAAGGACTAAAACATTATTAGTAGCAGCTGACCTTAGAAAATAGTATTTTCTCACAATTGTGTGTCAGACTGTTCACACGTAGCTCATGGAATTGACATACAATAAACTCATTAAGGGACAAGCTTTTGGTACAGTAATTTTAACAAGTATTATTATAAAAAATTAAATGCATCTATATTACAATTTATACAATACATTTTTATTGAATCACTTTTACACCGTTTATACACATTTTTTTCAACAGAAAATATTACAACAGCAGAGAACAAAAAAAAAAAAACTATAGTAACGTAATAAAACATTTAACAAAATTTGATGAAAAGAAAATTTTATGAAGGGACCTCTCCTTCTTTAGTCTACCCATAAAATAACTACATAAATTAAAATGGATTTTTATAAATTTGATTAAAATACAAAAAATAGTTACTTTATAGCAGTAAAGTGTTATTTTTGAGAATGTAATTAATTATAGTAAACCGAAACACAAAATATAAATGAAACTATACTGCCACAACCACTAATAAAATAATAATGACTTGGTTAGTCTGTTACTGGTATATATATAATAATATTTACCCATTCTATGTCGATAGTTATGTATTTAAACGGTAATAATGAAAATTTATGTGAAAACTAAATTACAAAATATGTCCGAAAAATGAGGCATTACTATTTAAATTTTAAAGATTTTGATCAAAACGTAGGAGCCATTTTGGGTTTTTTAACTTATTTAATATTATTAGTAATTTCTTATATTCTATCATAGGTTATTTTGGAATGGGAAATTTTTTCTTGAAACTTATGAGATATTATTCTGCAATAAAAATATATTACTTCATGTTTCAGGGGATATAATTGGATAAATAACACATAAGATATGTTGCGGACGGACATGCCTAGTACACAAATCGTGAAAAAAATGTGAACGACTTGGGACAAGCAAGATCAACATACTTATGTTCATACCAAAACTCAAATTTTGAAAAATTTCTTCATTTTTTATCGAAACTACGCAGAAGTTGAATTTTGTGTCATAGTAAAAATAAATATATTTTAGCTCCTTTTTATAAACTGTTAGGTTTAACGAACAAAAAACCAATAAATTAACAATCTTTCAATATCTTTGTTATTGTTAATTATAGGTAAAGATTTATATAGAAAAATGGGTGGGAAAAATTACGATATTTGAGGTTCAGCGTTTTCACACTTCTACTTTCTGTTCGTTTACGCTTTCCAGGATGACAAATGTTTTATATTGTTTTCTAGATAAGCTGAATAATTTATAACTGTATTGAGAAAAATTCTTTACGAATTAATGAAAATAATTCCTTTATACATTTTTTCTATTATACTCGTCATTCACAGATTCTTGAATTTTTTTTCTAAATGTCGTCAATAAGTTTTGTAAATACTCCTTCTACTGCTTACCACTGGTTTAAAGATTAGTTTTATTTATACATATAGTTATATGTATAAATAAAAATAATCTTTAACCAGTGGTAAATATTTATTTACAGCTTGAGCACACAGCAGTGGAAGGAGTATTTTCCAGAACTTCGGGCGTTATGATTACTACCCTATACCGGTACGTATGCGCTATCAATCACGCAGGGGGAATTCCATTGAAATTGACCATTTTAATAATTTGGAAAGGGTTGATTGATAAAGGAGAAGGGAGGGTGCCACAGTTAAAAGATAAACTTGCTCAAGGGCTATTAATATTTAAATTCATCGCCAAATTACAGACCGGCTCGTGTGTGAGAAATTCTTCAGCCCTGTTTTCCTCCGCAACCTTATTACACTGAAATTATACGAAGACATCGTTAGTTCTAAAAGGGAGGATATTTTTCAAAACTTAACCAGCCTTACAAGGCACTAAATATTATTTTCAAACGCCTGCATGAATCATCCAAATAGCATATTACTTACAGTTAGTCGTTCTGCCATTATAAACCCAACTGAACTGAATAAAGATAGAAAATGTATTATCTATTATAAAGTTCGATAATGTACTTATATAGAAAATGCGTAATTCTAGAATATAATAATAAATGTAAATTTATATTATATTATAATTAAGGAGGTGGACGACACTATTAAAA
>KZ808103.1:238908-251294 GCA_000696205.2 Oncopeltus fasciatus | reverse complement strand
AAATATAAATTTCCCAATATATATACACGTATTTATATTTTTCGAAATAAAAGTTCACCTTTCAATTTTGCCAATTCCAATCATAAAATAAGTCAAATACTTAAATATCAAATTTGATTTTTTTTAAATTACGGACTATTATTAACGAAATTCCGACTCTCTTGATTATTTTTTTTAATCTCTTTATTAAAAAAAAATTATCTGTACATTTTTTACACTTAATTTTTTGATGGGGTACATAATAATAGTCCTTGCTCGTCTATCCCGTGACGTAACCCGTCCTCAGAACTCTCTTGATTATTGAAGACTCTCTGGAACAACGTGAATAGCTTGAGGGAAATCTACTAAAATATGTATTGAAGCCATTTCTATTTTGGGTGATGACATACAGTGGGAGCATCAGGAAGTATCAAGAAACAGGAACGCGAAGAGGAACAGCTAGACCTGTTACGAGGGAACGATGAAGCTAGGAGAGGTGGGCGCCAAATATATCGATAGTGCAGACTGGAATCGATGTCCGACAGATGGGCGGCCCTGGCACTGACATTGCCCCACTTGGAGTTCGTTCCACTCCCCTCTCTTCCCTTTCGCCTCCAGCACCACTCTCCCTCTCTCTGGAGAACGTTTTTCCATGCCGCCTGGAGGCTGTGAGGCTCAAGTTGGGTGGGAGCGACCAGTGACATCTCACACTGTTTACACGCGACTTCTGTGACATGAAAATAAGATGTAACCAGTGACTGATCACTGATGTCATTACAGTGATTGTGATTTTATGCAGAAAGTTACTACCACTCCAACTCTATTTGAGTAGTAACATTTTATATTCGGTCTAACGTCTATAGATATATCTATAGACGTTAGACCGAATATATCTTCTGCCTCTACAGGAGAGATGATAAAAGAAAGAAATTAACACCAGCAACATTCTGACCGCCTGTTTGTTTTTTTTCCCTCATCCAACGGAGAACGCTTCCTGATTAAGGCTGGATGTTTCCTAGGAGCACACTACGAATCCTCCGGGTCATTACAAACAGAAGCACAGAAAGAAAGAAATCAACTGAGCACTGCGAGCATTATACCTGGAAACGTTTGGGACAGAAGTCCACTATTAGCTTAAATCGGTTGAATGGGAGGGGCATTTAGAGGAAGTTTGATCTTGATTTAAAAGCTTAATTTACACGTTAAAAGCAGCTGTACGAAAAAGGTGTAAAATTTTAACATATTTTATATTCTCTGGAAAAACTTATTATAGTATAAATAATTCATGAGAGGGAACAAAATAAAAAAATCTATCTGTCCTCGCCAGGAATCGAACCTGGATCTCCTGCTATCCGGGCCTGGTATGCTGACCGTTGCACCACAAGGACAGGCTAGATATCTCACTCAATTCCCTCTTCACTAGCGAGAGCCTAACTTAAGAGAAAGACGAGAACTTCGTCTTAAACTCGAAGTAGCTGACATTGTTCTACATTTTGTCGGCTCTCGTCATTTACTTTATTAAATTTTAATTTTTAAATATTTTATTTTGGTTGTGGTTTTTTATCCCACGTAAATTATAAATAATTCATGAGGGGGAACAGAATAAAAAAATAAAAAAATCTATCTGTCCTCGCCAGGAATCGAACCTGGATCTCCTGCTATCCGGGCCTGGTATGCTGACCGTTGCACCACAAGGACAGCCAGATATCTCACTCAATTCCCTCTTCACTTATTGTAGTATATATTTAAAAATGCAAAAATGTTACTGTTTTGCGCGGGCCCTCTTATTTTTGAAAGAGAAACTATATTCGGCATTTTGGCTTTTTATTTCAAAAAGTTAAATGAATTCATTTTTAATTGAAAGAGTTGAGAGTGGGGGAGAAGGGATTTCAAAGAAGAAGAATATTTATAATATTGATATTTTCGTTTTATATGAGTTAAGAAAAAGTTTGTATATCATAATTGTGTAATATATTTTTTTTAAATTTAATGTTTTCTAATATTTTAAAGAAAAACTCTTATTAGACATTCATCATTCTAATTCTTAAATTCAGTCAACTCAATTTTAATAAGGTTAGGAATCGTTACAAGAGCAACTCATATCTCTTCATGACTTTTTGTCCACTGGCACAACAGAGGATCGCGTTCTTTCTTTCTCTCTTATTCTCACTGTAGATTTGGATTACCCCGACAAAAAAGAATCAAAGGTAAAAAACAAACTATGTATAACAATACTCTAACGAGGCATGAAGATGTCAGCCCAAAAAAACCTATTGGATAAGACAACCCGCAATACACTCTTGTGTTACAGGCAAAACAAAGTCCCTTACGAAATGACTATTTTTTTTTCAAAGACCAGTAAACCCAGTCCCATCTGCCATACAATCGCAACTAGGGACCAATATTATTTGTCGGTTTGCAGTTCATCAAGTGGTTTAAGGATGATTTATTTTATGCAAGTAAAAAAAAAAAAAAGCATAATTTTCTAAATTATATTTTATTCATGAATGTTGGATCAAAATTCGAATAATAGATATTTTACGTATTATTGAAATTCCAAAGCTTTTTCCGATTAGGCCTAAAAACTGTACTACTCTCAAACTAGTTTGCATTGAATAAAAATTCACTGTAAATCATAAAGGTGAGACACCTGTTAAATTTTCACAAACACACAAACATGTAATGATTAATAATTAGCGACCAACAGAAAATCTAAATTATCTTCATTCACCGAATCCTCAATTCCAAAGTCCTAGAACGTCTTGGATGTCCTATTTTTTTTATATATTTTAAAGAATCATTGATAAGCGTGTAGTTATTCTATATACCAGATAGTGGTATAATCTCAATTATATATATACTTACGGAATATGAAAAAAAGGAAAGATTTTGAAGATGAGTCGAAAAAATAACCGGCAAAAAGAAATTTTCTAAATAGAAAATGTTATCTCCCGCCCCCCTTTTCATTTTTAGGGAATAATATTAAAAGAAGCTAAATATAAATTTCCCAAAATTCCAATAAATTAAGAGAGAGAGTAATCAATCAATTGTGGAACTAAAGAGTTTCAAATTTTGCAGTAATGAAAGTTTAAAATTTTGTACTTCAACTAAATGTCATAAGAAGTCAATCAAAGAGAGTATTTAGTTATTTTAAATTGAAAATATTAGCTTACAAATACAATGTTTTCATTATATGATTTATATTAAACGTATTATATTGAAATTAAAGAGTAATGCTTAAAAATAAATATTTTAATTCAGAAATATTATTATTTATAAGTTAACTGAAATACAATTCAAAAGGAGAGTTTTTTGACCGTAGATATTATTCTTAGATGATTTCAGTTGGGGTTCGGTCAAGGTAGATCCAAAAAAAAAAAAAAAAAAAGTCTATTTTTTATAAGATTATCTGCCAACGTTTCAGCTTACTTTGTTAGCCATCTTCAGGGCTACCTATCATGAAGACGAGACGGGACGTCCTTTCACTAGGTTCAGTCATGGAAATGTGAACTTAGGGACAGGACGTCCTCTCTCATCTTCATGGTAGCTCTGAAGATGGCTTACACTGTAAGCTGAAACGTTGGCAGATAATGTTTTTAAAAAATACACTTTTTTTTTAAATTAATATTTACCTAGACCGAACCCCGACTAAAATCATCTAATAATTATATTATTCATGTACTGACTTAATTGATAACTATTTTATATATTTTTGTTTAATATATCTATTTTTTTTTATCGTTCCAGGACCGGTGACTTTCCCAGTGACCCAGCCTGGAGCTGAGACCAGCGGCGTACGAGTTGGAGCTTCAGGCTACGGTTTCATCCCCCCAGGCGCCAGAGGAGGTAACCTGGTCTCAAATCTAGAGACCATATTCAGGATTCTTTGTACAGATGAGGTTTTATAGTAGAAGCGTACATTAGACTAAGTACTAATGAAATATTTTGGCATTTGATACAAAATGGCTATCATAATAACTTAAAAATTGTTCCTCCGCACAAAGGAAGAAAAAATTTCTTGTTGTCTCCTGAGAAACTGACACAAACGGTTTATTTTAACGGAAGTACTTGTGTTATTATTATTTTATTTTATTTCTCACTTCAAAGAGTTCGAATAGGTGCTATTTAAAGGCAACGGTGAGTGATTTTTAGAATAGGGGTGCTTCACTAAGAATCAATGTCTCTGGGCAGCTTTTTTTTTTTCTATTATCGCGGAGGCACTCGAATCTGAAACGCTTTGGAGTTTCACGCGATCTTAAGGGCTTTTCTTTAAATGTATCCAATTGGGAAGGATTAAAACCCTATAAAATTAACAAAGTCCAATTTCTTTCCTAGAGAAAACAATGTAATAAAATAGTTTCTTTTTAAAGAAATGTAAATGAAGTATTTTCGTAATACTTTATTATTATATATGTTCCTTATTAATTATTAATAGTAAAATTGACTAATTTCCCATTGCAAAAACATTTGCAAACGAAGGAGAATAAGAATTAATTAATTCTTATATGCCTATTATATCTTCATGCATGATTTACCTCTGTCTTTTGAAACGTTCCGCTAAAGTGCACAGGGGAGGGGGGTTTACTGCTGAATTGTTATTTATAAAACAAAACAGGCTTTTAATTTAATATATTTTTGTTTAAAAATAACACAATAATGTTTTGAATGATTGAGTCATTGAGTTGTCATGAAAATATCTTCGGCTAAATAAATGTCACTAAAATATTCTGCGATCCACGGTACATTAAAGATGAATCGTACCCAATTATTGCTGGGTGTTCCCAGAAGCACACTATGAATCCACTGTGTCCATTACAGACAGAAGCACAGGAAGAAGAAAACCAAATGCGCACTAAGAACATTCAATTTGAGATCTAAGGCTCAGAAGATCGGTGTTTTATAACTGTTTACTAACAATATACATACATACATTAGAATCATGCAAGTACATAGCGAAATTAAGCAAGGAGCAGATAATATATTGTAGCATACTGTTTTTTTTTTTTGTTTAGTATAAATTGATCTCTTGTTCTCGTGACGTAATCAAAGTTCCTATCACAGGAAATATTGTATGGTGTTTGAAATTTTCAATTTTAAATCAATCAATCGCTCGCTATATTAGCCTCGATGTCCTTTGACTCTTCATTCGTGAGTGACGTCAAGCCCAGGAACCAGGCAGGTCAGAACTGTGGGATCAAAGTCGGCTCACATGTCAAGAGGAGGCAACGATGGAACGGGCCAAAGATCTGTCCAGTACAGGATCCAATATCCCCTGTCTGTTTGCGTCACATATTGCTGCTCTGACATAAGTAAAAAATATGTATATGTATTACTTCTATGCTTTAAAAGGAAAGGAAGATAACCCTAGTTATTGTTCGGAAATGCTTTAAAGGGTTTTCCAGGTATATTTTACTGCAATTTGCTTTAAAAAAAAAGGGTCTTTAACCTTTTATAAAATATCAATAAAGTTTCCAATTTCATTTCGTACTCTCTTTCTGTGACTATGTTTTAATTGCTCTTTAATTTTACCATTTTTAACGAAAACAACTATTCACTCAGCAAAACAGCCCTTGAATTCGGATAAGTGTCTAGGTTATATCTCTTGATTCAAAGATTTATCTGAATTTTTCAGGGAGATAGTTTCAAAAATAGGTCCAAATGGATGCATTCTTTTTCTTCGATTCAAAAATAGTCCTGATAATTGATTTTAATGAAACCAAAAGTTCATTCAACAGGGGAAAGGAACAGTTTTGGATATGGACCACAAGGGTCATTTTATGTATGGTGGTGAGAATATCACAACCAACCCTTGTCCAAGGAAAAATTTTGGTCTGGACCTGCCGTGAAAGGTATGACAACAAAATTTTGGTCTAGATTTGCCGTGGAAGGTTAACTAGGGAAAGTACTCATCAGTTATAGTTACATTCATAAATTTTTTTACATCAAATTTTATAAAACGTAAATGTTAGAAAATTACATTCGACTCCTATTGCACCTATAAAATGCCTCGTAATTCTAACAAAGATATTAGGATTATAAATTTTGGTTTTCACATAAACCATCCATTTTCCACATTTTTTAACAAAAAGATTTGCAATAATACAAAATTTAGTTTCTATATTCTAAAAATAAAAAGACCGGTCCAAAAATAGAAAGTAGTTATGTAAATATGCTTTTTAATAAGTTTTTAAATGGATTTTACAGAAAGTAAATGTATTTAAATCACATTTACATTAAAATTACATCCATTTTGTTCTATACATTTTATTTGTAACAAAGTAATAATAAGGTAATATTAAGACTTAATATTTTGGGCTCTTACTTGACCGACATTAACGAAAGCACAAAAACAGGCTTGATTAACGTAATCGGTGTCATTATTTTGAAAATATAAAATTTTCCGTTGATATAACAGATCCGTTGGAATTTTGAAGAAGTCGTGTCATGGGACCAGAGTAGCTTAATTTTTAACGGTAGATCTGCTAAAATTAAAATAATTATAAGCTATATTTTAAAATAGTCTCTTTTTTAGTGCAAAAATATAAAAGTAATACATGTCATACAGTAGGACTTTTGAATTAAATATATTCCAATTTATAGATACAGCTACAAAAACTCATTACGTCTATAGAATATTAGGCCTATAAATATTTTATGTGAGGTTGCTTTAGGTAATTTTGTTATAACGAACCATGGTTTTGAGAAGAAAATCGCTTAGCTAAATAGCTAAATAAGAGAGGGTAATAACATTTTTAGACAGAATCATAATTAGGTAACGCAACAGGGTGGGAGGGGGGGGGGGCGCAAAGAATCGGCCATGTCAGAAAATAGAAACCCCTGTTATGACTATTGGTTGCCGTTTAATGGCGAGACATAAATCACAAAATTACACCCCCACACTATATCCCGCTAGAGCACAATCCCACAGGAGGAAAGGCCGATTGGGTATTTTGACATTTGAGTTTGAACTGGGCCAATGTACAAACAGTTCATTAACACTTATTGTTTTTCAGTGTACATTTTATGGCTGCCTTTACTGTCTGTTGTGCTGGTAATGTAATGCTTGAGCCAGAGCAGAAACGACGGCTTTTTTCGACCTGTTTACAACGAACGAGTATCAGAAGTTTTTTTGCGGCCAGGTTAATATGCAATTAAAGTAGCTATGAAAATCAAGTCGTAGATTAAATATTATACGAGTCATATCTCACCGATTTCAATTCTAAAAAAAATACATAAATAAAAAGATAACTACTTGCATAGTGTTCATTATTCTAAACTAAATATTATGCCGGGCTACAGAAAAAAAAAATATATTTTTATTCCCTCTTGACATTTTAGGTAATCCCCACTCAGTTAGTCATTTCGCTCAATAATGAAGTCAAGTTTTCAATTTACATTTAAAAGCGATATGGCAAATTTCATGATAAGATTTGCATGTTTTAGGCTACGGCCACATCTAATTGTTCAATTTGACAAATTTATTTATTTATTTTTTTTTTTTTTTACCTCTTAGTCTTTTACTCTAAACTAAATATTAAGCTTACTATATCAAAAAGTAATGTATTACTCATACTTGACATACGTATCAGGTTATCCCCACTCCTGCTGGTCCCATTTCTTATTCAATAACGAATTTTAGCCTTTCATCCCACATTTAAAAGCTATATGCACACGCATATATATATGAATATATATATATATATATATATATATATATATATAGATATATATAGATATATATAGATATATAATATATTTAGTGACAATCATTTTTGTGGTTTAGTAGATAGGACTGGGAAAAATATAGAAAAAATGTTGAAAAAAATCTCTCATAACAACAACCCCAATAACAATACTTTTTTTTGGTATTCGCTAATAACTTCAATAGTAAAACATGAACTACAACAGAAGAGGTTATCGACCCACAGTATACCTGTATACCACAAGTGCATTTCGTAATCCATCACTCCCCACAGAGAAATATGCTCAAATGTCAGGGAGGTGATATCCTTCGGCATAATATTGAATTTTATGAAATAGTTTAGCAATCTATCATGATTTAAAACTTTTATTTAATGAAAATAAAAACTCCAAATCATTAAAAAAAAGAATTTAAATAGTTCGGTTTAAGCCTTTAGCACTTTTTTTTTGGCTCTTTAAGTTATAAAAATTCCTGAAAAAATATATACATACATATATATATCTTTTTCTTTTAAACCAGACTCACAAAACGAAAAAGGCTTATTACAAGAGTTAGAATAATTTAGATATCGGTCATTTTATGGCCGACATATTGGTGTCAGATCTGTAAATGACCATAGCCCAATCAGATGTGGCAGATTAAGATAAAAGGCATAAAAATATGGAGAAAACTTTCATTTTATCTACAGTATTGTAAAATGAATTATTCATGTTAAAATAAAATAAAAACTGAAATAATTTAGACAAAATTTACTCATGCGTATATTTAGGAGACATTAGTTCAAACTCAGGAAGAGTTATTGAATTACATTAATTAATTAAGAGTAGAATAATTCAAACTATTCTTTAATCAGTAAAACCACGTCATTTTTATCAGCTACATACAGAGTGGTAAAAGGAAAAAATAGTGATACATTTATTATTGAAACTTATGTTTAGGCTAGTTTTATGAAATAATTAACTCATTTTAATTCGTATTAATCCACTAAGCTGATGATTATGCACCATAAAGAAATTTTTGCTAATTTTCTTCAATTTATAAAAATACATTTAATTATTGATAATAAATAAATAAATNTATTATATTTGTACAGTATTTAAATCTTTATATAATTAATTTCATATACAATATACGAAATTGCATTTAAAATATACAATATTAGATGTTTTTTTCTTAATTATTGAACATCGTTTCGTGATTTTCAGGAATTTATCTAAAATCCTGTGTGTTTGTGTTTGCTTTCAATTAAAAAATATTTGTTGGTTTTTATAAATTGTATTGTTATGTTATTTTTATGTATAATATTTTTAAATATAAGATCGTTTAGCAATTACTACTTTAAAACAGCATGAATATTTAAGAATGTATAGGAGGAAGAAAAAAAGGAGGAGTAAAGAAAAACTGGTACAAATAAGGGAAGAGGTTAAGTGAAGACAAAGGGGCTTGAGTAGGACATGGCAAGTATCAACAATCCAAACTTTACAATTACAAAGAATGTAATGGAGGTTCCATTGTCAGACCAAGAATGAGATGGATAGACAAAATCAAAATGTCATAAGAGCTACCCATTTTTTAACAGGATACACCGTTTTCTTTTTATAGGATGCTTGTTAATGAAACCGAAAATCTTTTTAAAAAATTTGAAAGAAATACTTTTTTATTTTACTGATTCATAAGGGCCAAAATTATTTCGAGAGTCATTAAGGACAGTTGTACCCATATATATGTTCTCCGAGGAGAGAACTATGGCCCAGATAGGGGAGCATTTTACAACCCAATAATCGTTTACCTCACTGCAAGCATATAATATGTTAGTTTCTTTCCTGAGAACTATGAACTGAAACTGTATTTCATTCTCCAGAGTGAAGTCTCCCATAAAGATTTAAACTGTGATAAATTCAAGGACTCCACACTTGTGCAAGAAGCTCGTTGCAGGTGAACGCTACGGCCAGCGAACATCGGCATCACTAAGACTAAACGCTTTGCAGAACTCAAGATACCATGTCATGATATTAGATGTTAGTAGCACTTCAGAAATGCACTTTAATAAAGGCCAATTTTTGTGTGCAAAGTATTTTCGAATAGCTGAAAGGGTTTTTCGAAGTTTTCTAAATTACATCCGAAATAAAACTCTTTGAATTTAATTTAAAAATATTCTTTGTCTAAAAAGACTTAATTTGCACTTTAGAAAAAATAAAGAGACACACAGAGGTGAATGAATCTTCTAATGCTAAAATTTTCAATTTAGCTACAATCATGGGGATATTTATAGAAATGGTAATTTGTAAAACATTTAGCTTATGACATCACTCTCCTCACTTCTTAGAACAGCATAGAGCACTTTCCCAGTGCCAAAAAAAAAAAAAAAAAAAAAAAAATGAAGTAAATCATCAAGGGCAAATCATTGAAAAGAAGAAAAAGAAGTATATAAAACTGACATACAGCATGAAGAATAGAGTCGCGTCACAATATCATTGTTTATATCGATTATCCAAAATCGAATATGTCAATCAACTTTAGAGTCTATTCAAGCATTACTTGAACGAAATATGTATGGATTGGTGAGGCTTCGAAACTTCATATCAAGGATCATTCACAATGAAATGGAGTTCCAGAAGAGCACGGATAATTACAATAACAAGAAAGAATTAATGAATGGAGTTGCTATTTCTCAGACGAGAAATCTATAAACAAGATCTTCAACGCCCATGAAATGTTTGTTTGCTAACAAAGCATTTCAACCATCATCGTATAAATATTATTGCTGTTACCGTGTAATAGGTAAAAAGAACAAAAAAAAAACCTACTGTTCTGTTACACCTGAAGGTTTTCCACGCCTCGAGTTGTGTTATCGATAGGTCCATTTGTAGGGTAATATCCAATACAATAAATTTCAGTCAGGCAGAGTAGGGGGGCACCGGGATAGCTTAGGGGATCCGTACGGGTCTCGCAATCCTGACGCCGCGGGTTCAAATCCCGCCCAGGTCAATCTTTTATTTATAATATAGAAGGTTGTCCTGAGCCATGGGTGTTTAGAATGGGGTGGCAACCTGTAGATAGCCCCTCCCTCCAATGACCCTAAGTGGTTGCAAGGGAGGCTAACACAGCAAAAAAAAAAGGCAGAGTAGGCATAAAATAAATTGTTCCTCCTTATAGATAGACTAAAAAAAAATAACAAATTAGGAGGAATTATTGCAGAAGACTTCAAACTCCCTAAATACTTTATTATTATTTCCCTCCCGTATATATATCACAGGGCATACATGATAGATCATTACATTTTACAGAAATATTGTTCATATATTTTTTCTTAGCGCTAATAATAACGAATATATTGACGACTATTCAATTCAGACTTCCATTAAACTACCATTTTCCATTATCCAATTTCAGCCAATAACAGTTAAGAACGACGGTTCCCAATAATGTATATTCTCCTTGCGAGAAGTTATTGCAATGCCTCGTAAATTGAGGAACATCGATAGTGTTGGGTGAGCAAACAAAGAGGACAGATTAACTTAAATTCTTACCACACTAGCTCTCGCTAGTGTGGTGGGAATTTATTAAGTTATCTAGCTCGTCCCGGTGGTGCAACTGAAACATTTCGGCCCGGCAAGGAGGAGATCCAGGTCCGAGTCCTCGCTGGGACAGATAGATTTTTTATTCTATTCCCTCTCATTAATTGTTCAAAGAGGATAGAGTTTGTTCTGAGTGTGCGCTAGCCTAGAGTACAAGGGCCAATCACGTTCTCCTCTGCCCGTCAGACCTTGTGTCGCATCTCGGCAGGACACCGGCCACCCGCCAAAGAGGTCCTTGTCAAGCTCGCATCCCCTCCCGGGGCAATTACAGGACGCGCCTGTGGCACAGAGGCCGCACGCCACCCTTTGAAGTGGTGACGACTCTCTGCCTCTCTCCCGGTACACATATCTCTGTCAATTATGTACAATGCTCTCTTCTGCAGGCAATTCTGCTGAAACATTCTTCAGCTCTCACACATCACTGTATCTATACTATGTTTACTAAGACAAAAAAAAAATCCGTAACACAGGAACTGCGTAAACCAAGCAGATTTCCATATTAAGGTGGACATACATAAGAGTTAATGACTAATTTGATATTTCAAGCTAACTACTAGAGTCGGCTCTTGACATATCTTTTTTTCATTCCTTACCTTAATCTGCGGTTTTCGCGAAAATACTATAAGACATAAGTTTTAGTCAAATAAATTCCCCAGCTATTATGCTTTTCAAATTCATCATTACAATCATCAAATTAAATTCCTCAATCATTAGAACGCTAATGATAACTAACGATATTATTGACAAATCCTCAATTTTTTTTTTTTTTTTGTAAAACCTCCTTCTACTCATCAAATTTCAGCCAAAAAAGGAATTCATTCAAAATACTGCAATTAGTATTCTTAATTTTTACTTAGATTTGTAACTTAAATTAAAAAATAAGAGAACCCGCTCAAACCTCAATCTTAAAAATAGTAAAGAATACGAAAATAATAAATAATATAAATTTATAAAATTATATTTTATTTAACATTATAAATGTTCCATAAGTAATGAAGATATTTATAATTTTACTAACTTCACCTCTCGTTAAAATCCCTCCATATATCTTGAACGACATCAGTTATAGTTTAAAAACGATAAACATAAATACCGAATTCGGTGTATACATACATACATATATATAT
>KZ808103.1:177442-224281 GCA_000696205.2 Oncopeltus fasciatus | reverse complement strand
ATATATATATTCTTTTATGAAAATTATAGCAATTCATATATTATTTAATTTCTAATCATGAAACTATTCATTAAAAAATTGGAAGACATTTGGCTTATAATCTCTGCTTTTATGATAGAACAATAATAATAATACTGGATTAACAAATTTAATCAACAAAACTGTAATTTGTTCAGGTATAGGGATGGCGCTGGGAGGAGCTATCTCAGCATTCATGGGTGGCAACGGTAAGTTACAAATTAATATTATTGTCTTGTAAAACTGTACTTCAACACAAGAACTCTCATTACTTTTGAGCTGAATGTTTCAGAAATGTAATTTCTTCGCTGGTCAGAAGTTAGAAATTGCAATTGGATGCTAATATGACAATTTTTTACATATTTAATAATGAACAATATTATTAAAAAATGTAAACTTCAATGGACCTTTAAATATAAAAGAAAATAAACTATTGTGGGATGATTGCAGCATTTTTTTTCTAAGTATTATTAAAACAAAAAATAAATTGTATAATTGTTTGTTTACAATATTTATTCTTTGGATATCAAATTTAAAATCATTAAAAAAGAAATATTAATAAACCATTTAATTGTAAAATAAGAACAATATTTTTAAACATATTATATAAATATAATTTTAAGAATTTGCTAGGTCAAGAGACAAATGGTATAATAGAATCCTATTCAACAGAAAGAAAACAGATTGTGGAAATAAATGGGATAGTCATCTCTAAGAGAAATATCGTGAGGGGTTCTTTGGGGATCTATTCTAGGTCCACCATTATTTCATATTTATAATAAAATAAAGTATAGCAAAATCCATGGGCATACATTTACATAATAAACTATCCCTATAAATTGCAATTGATAAATGAAACAGCTTTCATTTAAAGTACCCTTTGTTTGGTTTGAGACAATATAAACTGCTTTCCCCTTTATTAATAAAAGGTTTGCTTTAGTGCCAGACATATTTTTTGTCTGCTCATTAATTATACTGAAACTTAAATACATACTTTATTAAATTTTTTGTACATATATTTTTAATTATATATTATGAATTATAACTTGAATTTATTTTGTGATCAAATAATCTTATTTAGTAATTTTTAGTGCAAGGGAACAGAATAAAGTTAGTTTTTTATTCTGTTCCCTTGCACTAAAAATTGATAAGTAAGATAATCCAACTTCTAACAACAAATTGTTATGGGCTACAGAACTAATAGCAATAACAAAAGAGGACTAAACTGAATCTAATTAAGAAAAAATAAAGTACTAATAATGCTATATGAATAATACAATACACTACTGCCCTCACAAACAAAAACTCGTTTAAAAATCTACCTACAGCTAAAAATAAGTGATATATTTCATTACAGTAGAGTAAATTCTTTATTATAGATTCATTATTAAGTTGGTCTGACTACTCATTCTTGGGGACCCCTTTTTATAAGTAAGTGACACTGTTCGAGATACTTCTCAAAAGTTTGCTCTTGACTCCTCCCAACACATGAGATAGGAGAATTAGGGCACTATTCCTAATTGCTTCCTGCTCAATATATCCCTTCTTCCGAGTGAACTGAGAGCTTTCACCATTTCCGCTTAAAGTTAAAGTTATCACATTTCTTACCTCCATTCCTAAACAATATATTAATTAGAATGAAGGATGTTAACTTTATTGTACGTATTATTTTATATTTCATCACTAAAATAATGTTTTAGCAATGTCAGAAATACTTTTCCAATACTCTTAATGTTACTGAATAGTATTAAAGAATATCAGTGATGTTGCAGAATTCCCATTGCGGACACTGACAGGCCTGATGGTGGCTTGGTCGTTCAACTCGTGTCGACGACAGCTGACTGCCCCTCCGCCGCCTCCACCCCCACACCCCTGTGAGGTGGACCCTTGCAGGTGCTGTGAGACTGAATATGAACCTCTCATTCAGGACCAGTTCGAAGGCTGTCGACAAGAAACCTGGGATCAGAACTCCAACAGCCCTCAGAGTCCACAACCGAACAGTCAACCTGGGCCAACACACCCTGAAGAAGTAAGGACGCCTATTGGTTTATGTTTCTTCTTTGGAATAGGGAGGAAAGAACATGACTAATCTACTTTTAATTTATAATATCACTATTGTGTAACTATAAAGTTAAGATATCATGGATACTGTTTTTACATTTTAAAACCCTCATTGAAAACATGTTTGGGGGTAGTAAGGAGGATCTGGAAATGAAAAAATGACAGAAAAAAGATCAGTCAAAAGACCAAGCTATATCATATTGAAGTCATGAAATAGATAACAGTTTTGGCATCAACTTTTCTCCTAATAATCTAATTTTACAAAAAAGACAGGAGCACTATGATTAATGACTCTTCAGTAAGAACTGTCTGATTTCTAAGAAAGAGAAAAAATGGCTCACTTATGTACAATTTCATTTATCTATCCGAAGATCTCTCTAGTATGAAAACAAATTGCAGCAATTTCAAATACAGCAAAAAACTTAAGTCTCTAACCCTTTAATTATGACAAGATGGGTGTGGATTAAGAGTAACTGGACACAAGGCATGATCACCCTTTAAATACCTAAAAGGTCCTCCTATATGGTGAAAAACAGCAATCACTGAAAAATCTTATTTCTATAGCTCTTCCAAGTTAATTTTTATACTGCATATCAATAAAATGTTCAAAAAATATTGGTCTGGATTTGTTTACATTATTTATTATTCGATTCTGGATTTTCCTAGAAAATAGGTTTTCCTCTAACAAGTGGATCGTCATCTAGAAGCAGGTGCCTTCAAGTGGCCAATTCCATACGGGTCTGGTCTTCTCATTACGTGCTTCCCAAGCCCTCACAAATCCTCAACAGTATTATTAGGCCGGCAAGAAAAAATTCAAAAAGTCAGTACAATTTTTTCTGTAATTTAATTGAAATAATTCAAATTATTATAAAAGTAATTTCAACATAAAATCTTCAGTTATCGGTAAGAAATTAAATTTGATGTTAATTTTCTTATTCTTGACCCAGCATACATATTTTAGGCTTCGAGTAAAGAGGTAAAGGTCAAAAAATGTATCTTCCTACACTAATAACAAGCCAGTTTATAATACATATTAAATGCCATTGATCAAGAGCATTAATCTCAGCAAGACCTGCCTATCAAAGCCTAAAGGGGACACATTTATTAAACTATAGTCCTATAATCAATATATCTTTGTTCAATTCATTTTTACTGATTTTATTTCCTATTGTGAATAGGAAATAGTCGCCTGTACCTGCAACCCTGGACAAGTAAGGGAAGAGCCTCCTGTTTCAAATGCTTCCAGAAATGGTTCACTTGATCATGGAGAATGTAATGAATGTACCTGTGGAGGAGTATCATAAACCAATACTAAAAAAGGTTTGTACTTTATGCATACTAATTTATTAAATAGTAGAGCATTGTATAATTTATAAAAACTTTTAAAAAAACTTTGTATTGTATAAAAAAAAGTAAAAGTATTGTTATGGGCTTCAAGTGAATAAAATAACTCCTTCTACAAATGTGATTTGGATCGGTCTTGAAATTTCTCCTTAGCTTATTATGAAAATATTATTGGACAAGTGAAACTGAATGTTACTAATAATAAAAATAATGAGGTTTACATACTAGGAGACTTCAATCAGAGGTTTTAAGAGCTACCCGGTTACAGTTGTAGTGATGTAACAAACTCAAATATTATTTTTGCTCTAAGTGACAGAAATCTGATTCCCTCACCAATTCAAAGGAATGATATTTCAAATAGGGATAGTGTACTACTGGATGTGGTTTCTACTTATGAAAATCTGGAAGTCTACATCAGATTTTTCACTTCTTGTTGTTGATGACCATTATCCACTGCTCCAGTTCTATTTGCAACATAAAATAACTGGTTGCTCACAAAAGTCCAAGAGTGGTTACAATTTCTGTAAAGCTGACTACACAGGTATGAATGAAGTATTTAGAAATATCAGTTGGAGTTGCTTGTTAGATTATGACAATGTTAATATGAATGTAATAATTTCCAACAATATTATTAAAATATTTGTTTTCAAAATCAAATTATTGACCTCAATAATTCCTGTTTGGTTCACAAAGGAGACAATTCAACTTAACAGAAGAAAAAAAAAGTGCACAAACTCTTTAAAAAAAGCAAATTTGTAGGGGTTTGGTCAAAGTTGATCCTAATAAATACATTCCTTTAATATTTTTTTGGATCAACCTGAACCCCAACAATTATGTGACATAAAAGACAATAAGGTTCAGTTAGCTCTTTATTCAGCCTACATATGTTCAAGGTTAGAGAAGGTCTGCCTCAGTAATTTGGGCATGCACACAAGACAGAACATAAATAAAATACATTGAATCCAATCCAGATTTTTGAGGCAGCAGGAAAGACTTAAAGAAGAAAAAGAGCTGACTTAAAATTTCTGCGAGTAATTACTGTCGAATTCCATTTAAAGTTCCAACACATAGACCAAGGACATCTTCTGTCTTTTGACTGATGGAACAAACCACTCTAAAAATAGACACTGTCCTTAAGTGCAGCAGCGACTGGAACAGTAGTGTTCAAGCTGACTCAGAATTTAATGAAATAAACCTTACAAATCTATGACTTAATTAATTTGTTTTATTAGGTATACATGTTTATAATTGGGCTATTTTTACTGTTAGTTCCTTGAAATTGTTTGCTATTTATAAATATTGCTCATTACTCTGTTTTGTATGAGAAATTTAAGTGTTATGACTGCAATCTTTTTTTTTATTTTGCCATTTTCTGTAATAAATTAAACAAAATAAAATATCTCTAATTTATTAACAAATACAAATGCTTACTGCTAGTTAGCAATCTATCACTACTGCTCTCATTCAAACCAATATATCAAGTAGGGATTGTATAAACTAGGCTAATTCCTCAAATTAGTCTATACAATTTAATTAGATATTAAAAAAAGGTGTGAGTTCACATAGTGTTCATATGTAATTAAGGCTACTGTAGGAAATTTGTAATTAACTGTAGGGTTCCAGGTTAACACCTACTCATAAAGATTCAATAGCTATTTATCAGAAAATATTTTTTAATAAATATTGTTGTCAGTCACATCTTTCTGTATTAATAGAAATTACTACCTAGAGCTTTAAAATATTCCTAATCAAATTCTGATTTTAAGTAAAGCCCCATATTAATCAAACTATTTAACTGGTTGTAAAAATAGTTTTAAAATAATTATTTAAACAATACATACAGAATTATTTCATTTAAAATTAAATTCACAGCTGCTGGAGTATAAAAAATGTTTTAAGTAAATTATGAATTTCAAGTAAACTCCCACTCCTAGAGTAAATACGCTGATGATAAAATACGATAAAATGCACTCATTGCCGATATTTTGATTTTTGTCAATGAGTGTAAAATAACTACCCAATTATTTTACATAATCATTTTAGTTAGTGTATTTCCTCTTTTAAAAATTGGTCAAATAACTATAATTTAAATGGTTCAGTTCAGTATACAACTAAGAACATATTTCATGTTGAATTGTATTGCTCTATACTAAAATACTATTTATGTTAAAGTACATGGTTATGTAGAAGGAAAAATCTTATAAAAGTAAGATTATCTTATATAAGTAAAAAGCCTCTTATAACTCAAATCTCCTTACTTAGGTTTGGCCCCCTAAATAAATTTAGCGGGTAATGGATAATACGCTATTATCTTCCCATGGGAGTGGCGTCACTAAGCAAGCTTCGGCACCACACCGCTAGATTTGCTAGGTGACATGAACTCCCACTGAGGCTTCTACAACCAAACATTACATGTGATAATTACTAAGTAAAAATGGCTTACCAGGATATGTGATTCCGTATATCAACAACCCTATTCATCCTTGCTTCTGGGAGGATATAGATGGAATGCATCCCGTAGAAAAGGGTCTGGGTCGCCACCTCTAAGCCGGAACCACTTATATTCAGCTAGGTAGAAGTTCAAGCTATCTTGTGTTTTCCTAATATGCTTACTGGTCTTCACCCTAGTCCAGGTACCATCAATGTCACTAGTATTAGCTCTAGCAAGGGCCTCAAAAAAGAAAAAAAAAGTGAATTACTTTGAGATTATGGAAATTCTCTTCACTCGAGCCATCATAAGCCTTCCAACAATCAGAAATAATAGTTGTCCCTGGCCAATCATACCAGTCTCTTTCATGAACGCGCAGACCTCTAAAAAGAAATAATGACAGTCAAGTGACTGTACTATATTAAAACAAACATTGTCGGTGTGGGGTTTTCCTGATGAATCCATGAGCGATCCTTAGGATTTGAACTATGCCAAGTTTGCACAAGACAAACCAACTACCATAATGCACCTATCTCACAGTAAATGGTTTTTGAGAACCATTTTAATGACGTACCACGATACATAGCCAATGATACTTTTCTAAATCATACAATCTATGGTCAATAATTCGTTGAGCCATTTCAGGAACTAAAACTAGGGTGAAATGAAACACACTGAAAAAACAAGACACCTTGAACGAGCTAACAACTAAGTAACTACTTCATTTGTTTAAAAAACAGTCAGCACTTCGGAGTGTAATTACGGGCAACCCTGATTAATATACTTATATTTTTAAAGATGAAATATCACATTTATTGCTGAATATACAATCTTAAAAAAAAAAAAAAACTAATTTTATATTATGATAGTAACACGGAAGTTTGTTTCGCAAACATCTTGGGGGGGGGCCCCCNCATCATGTGATGGCTTCTTCAGGGCTGAAAAGAGAATGTCTTTTCATATTACAAAAGAGTATTATCTTTCCAATTTATTTGGGATTGGATATATATATATATATATACGTATTTTCTCATAATTAGAACCAAATTAAATTCCTGTTATTACTTAATCAATGTTTTGGATTCATGGTATATGTGCTTTAAATTTCTACCATTCTCTACACCGCAAAGTTTGTAAAAAATTCTCACTCCAAATAATCCTTATTTATTTATTACCTTTTCTTCAAAAACATAACTTGTATCATTCTTGACTTTATCCATACAAAGTATATATTTTTTCCCTTATTTTTCCAGGAATTTATTACTTTTATTTTCTATAAATAGCATTTTAGTATTTATTTGATTATAACTAATAAAAATGTAAAAATACAAACAACAATTACTTCTATCATAACTTCTATATTCATTGGTGGTAGAAATAACCTTTTAGATTACTTACAATTACTTCCCTTGTGGTTATGCTACCAGAGTATGCTACATTAAGCTGCCCCTATTGCTATTTGCGAGGACAAAATACATCTAAAATGAGCTAGAATAAATAACAGGATAGTCAATTTTTTCTGGGTCTGGGCATGGAATGTTTTTCTATGTTGAAATAGTAGAGACATTTTATGGAAATAGGTTTTTGTTATAATAGATAGCTTAAGCCAATATATAATATAGCTTAAGACTTAATACTTATATGATATAAAGTCATCTGTTCAAAAATAGTTTTCCCCACAACCAATTTAGATATAAAAGCAATAGTCCAGCTGTACTTTCAATTGATTCATCACATTTGGAAGTAATACTAAATATAATTACTATAATTCATCCAAGATTATATTTTTCTTTTTTAAATTTTCAGTATGAAATGAAGGATATGTATAGTCAGTGAGCAATCAATCATAAATGATACAAGGAAATATTTTCGGATTTGTGCACCTACAATAGGAATACAGACGTTATAACTTTAAAACAATAAAAAAAAAAAAAAAAAATAGAAGAAAAAATGTATTCTTGAGGAACGCATTCTGAAAGTAATAAATAATTTGTAACGATATGTATTGGTTGTTTTTTTTTTTTTTCCATTTTTCTATTAGGTACTGATAAAAGTATGTTTTTATTGAGAAAAGTGGGTAAATAGGAAAATAGGTAAACACAGTTCAGAAAAAATTTTAGTGATTGAAAATAGTTTAGCCTGACATTCCTCATGAAAGTCCATTGCTTTTTGAAGCAACTTTTCTATTGTATATTTGATTTTAGGTTTTCTATTTATACTTTGTTTGGATTATTCAATTCTTCAATTAAATATAATAATGCAATTTTCTTATTGAAAAATATGAATTCATTATTATTATTGAAGTTAAATGACTTAAGTTTATATATATATAATAAGAACAGGCGGGAGAAAGAGTTTAGTGAACAAACGAAAAGAAAAAATTACAATGAGTAAAATTTTTGGGGATACTTCTCATCCTTCGTCAGTGAGGAGTGAAGAGAGACTGAGCTATCATATATATAAGATAGCTCTGCGACCAAAAAATGAGGCAACAAGGACAAATTTACTTGTTTTCCAATTTGATTAAGAAGCATATTTTGTATTTGATATTAGACAAAACCAAGTCGCTAATGAGCTGTTACATGAAGTCAAGTTTAGATATATCATTTTTTTAAATATATAGTGTTAGCTTCCTTTTCAACCACTTAGGGTCATGGAGGGAAGGGCTATTTACAGGTTGCCACCCCATTCTAAACATCCATGGCTAAGGACAAGCTTTTATTTTTAAATAAATATTACCCTGGGTGGAATTTGAACCCACAGCGTTAGGATTGCGAAACCCGAACGGATCCCCTGAGCTACCCTGGCGCCCTATACATGAAGTTTGATATACATAAATTGGAACATTTAAAACAAATCCTTTAATAAAATAGAGGGAGATTATTTCTAAATTTTTCAACTTGCATAATATATTTTTTTGACAAAAATAAAGTTGAAAATAAGAGAGAGAAGAAGAATATTAACATTTTAATATAACAAAAAAATTGAATTAGGCATAAAATTAGTATAGTCACTATTATAGCCTTTAAAATTTAAATGTTTTTTTTTTCTTCTTAAAAACAAAACAATTGATATATATATATATATAGAGAGAGAGAGAGAGAGAGATAGAGGAAACTAACGACAATGATTAACAGTCTAAATATACAGGATAAATAATAATAAAATAAAATAGAAGACACAATAAAGTATCATTAAATCCTTAACTGAGAGCATGGGAGAAGGGGCTGCAGCTTTGAACTGCGTACTCTGAATATTGAGTCCAATATTCAGGGTTATAGAGTAGACTTATCTAAATAAAAAGTGGGACAGAAATTGCAATGAAGCAATTTTACACAATTTTTAGATGTGTATGTTGTTGAGGATTGAATATTATAAGCTATGGAGTAATTGATACTGGAGAACTTGTTGCCTATTTTTATAATTAATAGGGGAGGATATGCTATCTGCTTTTACTGCAAGTCCAAGAACAGTAATATAAAATAATGTTACTGACAGAGAGCTTTTTCCTGTCACTTTAAAAACAGTAAAGCCACTTAATTTAGTGCTCCCTTCACAAAATATAGTCAACTTTTAAAATGTTCACAGGTGTAAGTCTCTATATATTAATAAATACAATGACGTTCTTTCATGAAGTAAACTTTAGTTTTCATTCAGAATATTCTTCCACCATCAACACTTACATTTTAATATAATAATTCATTTATTTACCTGAAATTACTAATAGTTTTCCAAAAAATTATTAAGCAGAAAATTTTGCTAATATTTTGGTTCAACATTTTTTTATTAATGAACAAACTTATAAAAGAAGATAATTAAAAATGCAACAATGAAGATTTACATGAGGAGTGTTTCTGCTATTCTTGCCTATTGGGCAGTCTCGAGCCAGATTTAGTAATCTATAACCTTTTATGTGTGTTACTTTCCACAGTTTGTAAGATAAAATTACTTACTTATAAATAATTAACTACTGCTTAGTTTGCACAGCCTTTATGTGACAGAAATGGTTCTATTAAAATCATGAAAGTCACATAAGTCACAATATAAATACAATACAAAAATGACCCAATCAACATAAAAACCATTTTAATGAACTAATCAAGGAGGGTGCTTACAGACTCTAAGCACTGTATCTTGCAGTTTAGAATGCCCCTTTGCATAACAACCATACAAGGCTGTCAGTTTGAGACCAAAATCTTCTAACACCACATGGGATTTTTGGGGATCAACAAAAGAGGACAATAGTCCTATGTTTAATGGGTGTGCAAGCATTGGCTTCGGAGCTTCAAAGGGACTACTATGGCACACCTCAACTAAGATACATGGACACTGTCTTTTCCTTCAATCCTTTTAGTTTTCGCTCTTCATTTAGGGAAGAAAAATGAAACCTAAACCTGGTTAGGTTTAACCAGAAATAGAATAGCCTATGAATTGTTTGGCCAGCCAATACTTTCTTAATGTAATACTCCCAATGTCTGGCATTCTGGGGAGGAATTACATTAAGAAATCACTAGTCAAGCAGAATTCAGGCAGCAAGTTTCAATAGCTGAAATACAAAGTAAGTTTTTTGTAGATAAAGACTTGCATGAAACATCCAACCATTTTTTCATGAAAACGCGGTTTGAAAATCATTAGTGCCATCCTACTCGGGCCTGAATCCATTGATCAGCTGAAACGAAAAATTTTAATTGGAGAAAAATAAATAACAGTCTTACTGGAGAGGCTGAAGACAGCTTATACACTCATGGATGCTTTAAAAATGGCACAAAATTCACCCTCACTTGCAAAAATAGGCACGTCTCCTACAGACTACAAGCCAAGCACTTTTGGATTATCATAAAGGATCCAGTAGAAACAGGCACTTTTATTACTCTTGCACATTAAGTACTGATTAATTTTCCATTTTGAGTGATTGGAGATCAACCAAACTTTACCTGCCAGCAAGCACATTGCTATGGTTACAGTAAGTGAATTGGCTAATTAACAATTAAACTAATTCAGTTTAAACTAACTAGTTATTGCAGGCAGCCTAAAGCCCTGTGCTCTTGAAATTCAGAAGAGTTTTATTGGTCAATGGTTGTGAACAACAGTTTAAAAAAAAATGATATTTTTTTTTTTTTTTAATCAATGAAAAATCTTCAAGAAATATATATTTCTTAGCAAATAAGGTTATTGACAGAGGAGAATTCGTGCCAAGAAAAAACCGCCTATTGTCGATAATAGAAAATAAATGTTTCATTAAGATACACAGAATCGGGCAGAAACATAAAAATTATATTTCTTTACCCCAAAATTTGAAAAAATTTTAAAGGACGTAGAGAACAGAATACAAAATTTAAAAACATTTAATTACAATAATATAGGTGTATTTTTTAAACTACTTATGATTGCCTAAAGTGAATTTTTCGCTAACCCGCTTCACCACGTGTAAAATTAAATTTTTCATAATGTTTTTTTTTTAAATCTTTTAATACGAAGCCATCAAACACTAGATGTATCCAGGGGTTCCAGTCCAAAGTCCTTCGCACAATCCTCAACACTCCTCCCTACGTATCCAATAAAACCATCCATTCTGACCTGCAAGTACCTTGTGTTTCCGAGCTCATCCCCTCCAGGTTTGATAAGTTCCACATAAACCTCCAAGGACATCTAAATCCTCATGTCCTCTCCCTGGCATCCCACGTTCATCCCGACCACCCTCCTCGACGACTCAAGAGGAGGTGGCCAAGGGACCTCCTACTCCAGCCAGTTTAGTTAAAATATCAAGGGCACTGGCATTTTTCTCCCCCTCTCACTCCCTCCTTGACTCCCTGCCTAGTCTTCTTCTTATCCTAGGATAAGGAGAAGATGGGTGCCTGATAATCTATCGCGGGTTAATCTGGGCTCTTCTCTGAGGACGGGTTACGTCCTGGGATAGACGAGCAAGGACTATTATTATGTACCCCATCAAAAAATTAAGTGTAAAAAAATGTACAGAATAATTTTTTTTAATAAAGAGTTATATATAGATAGAATATCTTCTAATCTACCAAGTCTCGCGAATGAGAAATATCCCTAAAATTTGTAAATTCCTGACAATCTTTTGTAACTTTTTCAGCGGAGGTTATGCCTAACACTTAACACCTGATTTATATACATCTTAAGAAACATAAAGGTTAATAAGAGGTTACCCCTATGGGGGAGTGGGAGGGGGACAGGAATTCACCGCAAGAAGGGGCCAAGGCAAAGAAGTGGTGTGTTGACAAACACAGTTGTCAACATTGGCCAACCATAAGCCGTGGGTCCAGTCTCACTGGCCTACCCTCTTATCTTCTCCCTTATAAATCATGTTACTTCCAATGGGATGCATTAGGGCCGAAGCCAGACACTTTTTTTTTAATTGTATTTATATATGAGATGTGCAAGCTATCAGCCAGGTTACCAAATAGAATTTGCAGGGTATTGAGGATCTTTATCAAGACTAAAAGGTTAGTCAATCAAAATTCGAAATAAAAAATGTTTTCTTAACTTTTAAAAATGATATTTTTTTTTTTTTTTTTTTNCCCTGTGCTCTTGAAATTCAGAAGAGTTTTATTGGTCAATGGTTGTGAACAACAGTTTAAAAAAAAATGATATTTTTTTTTTAATTACTTATTTTTTTTTTAACAACTTTGTATATCTAAACTTTAAAGGTTATGTTATACTTTAAAATAAAACTATTTAGTAACATTTTTAAATTTGTTTTATTTCTTAAAACACCAATTGGGCTTTTAGTAATACAAATAATAAATAAATAAATTATTACAATAATGCCCAAAATTTTAAAATGCATATATTTCATCAACTATAAGAGGAAATAAATAAGATCTAACAACAAACAACAATGTACACATAAATATTATGACTAGAATATAAAATTAACAAAATTAAATACCTGTGCATCAGAGAAAAACAACACTATGTTGTATATTTTAATACAACTATAATAAAACACAAACTCACTTTTATATAATAAACATACATAGGAATCATATATATTCTAAAACTCAGTTAATATATATCTGATAGATAAACTCAAGATTTATTTATTATAAAGTGAGTGCAATTTTAATCCTTAATTATTTTAATGTGGGATATCAAAAGAGAAACTAGTGGTACAGTATATAAACTAAACGCCTTATAAAGGCTTTATTGATATTTTTGATTTTTAGCAAATATATAAAAAAAGAATGATAACTCAATAAAATAATTCATCTTTGCTTCAAAAAGTTCTAATTGAAACATTCGTAGGTGGTACAATGAAAAACAATATGTGTCATAAGTAAATTCAATTATGGCCATATTATTGCTTTACCTCGGATGCACAGATATAAAATTTATACAGAATAAAAATGGAAATAAGAGCTAAATAAAATGACTGCTGTGATATAAAAATGTAAAGTGATAAATAAAATTCTTCCAGAAATAGAAATAGTAAAAGTGAGATATGCCAAGAACAGAGATGGAGTATAAGAAAATAATAAAATAACAGAAAAAGAAAATGATAGCTAATCAACAAAAGCAAAAGAAAAATGTTTGAGAGAAAAAACAAAACAAAAAACTTAAGCAATATATGTAAACACTTTTAACAGCTAATACTAAATACTTGGTGAAATGTTCTACACTGAGCTTGAACATAAATAGTAAAATAAAGAGTTGCAATACATATACATACTAATTAATTAAATTTAAAATTTTTAACTATCATGAAAAAGTACTCTTCATAGGGAACTTTTCTTTTATATACTCTTCAGCATATATGAGTGCTATAAGTAATAGTATTGAATTGAAGCATGAATATGATCTGTTGTAGACTATGATAAATCTCATTAATTATTCATCACCATTGAACATATAAATCTATCATTTAACCACAAAATTTTTCTGTTCATTCAGCAATTCCAACTTTTACCAGTCATGTTTTGAATTTGAAACTCAAAGAAAGCCTTTGGTAAATTAAAGTTAATTTATACTTCAAAAATAATTCAGTTTACATTGAGCATTTATCTCCTGGAGGCTTGTACCATTTGGAGTTAATAAGAACACAAAACATGAGAATGATATGATGAATGTTTTTTGAAGGCAAACATGTCTTCTCTTGCATAATTACTAAGTTGTAAATATCACACAATTTATAACTTTGATTTATTAATTTCAAAGTTTATTTTACTTAAATTTTCTGATCAATTATCAAATCAAAATCTCACAAATTGTGAGGTTAGCAAAAGGTTCAAAATATTTCTAGATAGGGATGTATGTCAACTTAAATATTTTGCATTTTAGGGGTAAATGATTTCAAAATTCCTGCTATTGACATTAGTCACATTAAGAAAAGTCTTACATTATTTTTATCTCTAGAAATCTAAGAATACGAATTCACTATGTTTAAATTACAAAAATTCTCCTTTTACCGGCTAGTTATCATATTCACCATTGAAAAATATTGTGGGTGTATACAAACTTCATATACACAACACATGTGCACATCAAGAGTAAACATAAAATCAATCACTGCATTTAAGAAATAATATAATATGACTGATTTAATAGTGGCTAGAACATGAAGTAAGTGGAGGACAAAAATTGTTAATATAATGATATATTTAAAATAATATCAAATGAGCCTACTATAGTGTAAATAAATTTTGGTTTAATGCATTTATCAACATTTGGATTGTCACAAAACCCAATTCAAGGTTTGATATTGTCTTCTTAATAAGATAATCATATACTTTAAATGAATAATCCTTGTGCAACTATGTGCACTATTAGAAATTTGGTTATATTTTTAAGTGATATAAAACTAGATTAAAGTTTCCTCTAATGTTTCAGCTTGTATAATATATTGAAGGAGCATATTACAATATTAACTGATCGATAACTTTGAACATTATAATAATATTAAGAGACTTACAATATATGTATTTATCATCTTGCTAAGATAGAAAGTTTAAGGTTGATTTTAATGTAAAATATCATAACTTTTTTAACTCAGTTGAACAGTTTTAATAGTTAAACTATTTATTAACTCATAAATAATTTATAAATTCTCTGATCTATTTATAGGGTTAAAAAGAAATATTTTCAGTGAATGGCCCCAAAATTAGTTTCTTGTCTACAATATCCCTTTAAGTTAAGGAATTTAGAAAATCAAAGAATAACTAATATCCATCTAATGTTTGACTTTTTTATTTTATAAATGATCTGATTAATAGTAATTCAGCTTAATATTTTAAAATGGATTCTAGTTGAAGAAAAATATATAATGACAATTTAATTAAAAATTAAACGATAACAGACTACTTAGATGACTTGAACCGAATAAAAAATTTTTTTTTGCCTTCTTTGCCTGGAGTCCTCAATCAACACAATACATAAATTAGATATTTTTATATCTCATTTTACTAAAACCTGCTATCTATTAGTTTTTAATAAAATGAGATATAAATATCAAATGTGATCATTTGACATCAAAATTCTACTAATCTATCAAAAATTACGATTTTGGACAAAAACAAAATTTGGTCCAAAATCATAAAAATTTAGTTTAAAAATAATTATGATTCATATATATATCAAGAAGTAATTTACAGGAGTTTAATATAAATCAAGAGCTAACTAGACCTATTAAGAGTAAAATAAAATAAATATTCACAAGTTATTAGAATATATTCTGACCTTATGGAAAAAATATTTCAATAGATAACTTCAAAAGGAGAGTTTGTTGACCGTAGATATTATTCTAAGATGATTTTAGTTGGGGTTCGGTCGAGGTAGATCCAAAAAAACACAAATTAAAAAAATGTATTTTTTTAATGAAGGATTATCTGCCAACGTTTCGGCTTACATTGTAAGCCATCTTCAGGGCTGTAGAAATACAATGTCATGAGAATACAGTAATATTTGAAATTACTATAATAGAGAATTATAATATAATGTGATATCAAGAGTATGAATGTAGAAAGCTATGTAATAAAAAATTCCTTAACAAGTTTTTTAATGGTTTTCCTACTCACACCATTAAAAAACTTGTTAAGGAATTTTTTATTTCCTCTTCTCCAACTATCCCCCTCCCTCAAAATAACGACCTTGTTTTCCGTTTTCTTCCTTATATTCCAAAACTGTCTGGAAATATTAAGAAATCTCTCAGAAAAACTTTTCCTAACCTCAAGCTTTCTTTTTCCACCAATAACAAGTTAAAATCTATTTACACCATCCTCAAAGACCCCATCCCCCTTCCTAACAGAACTAATGTCGTCTATAAAATTCCCTGTTCCACACCGCATTGCCAAGGTTCTTACATTGGACAAACAAAAAACCCGATTTCCCGCAGAATTAATAACCATAAAAATGACATCAAGAATAAACTAATAAAAACTGCCCTCACCAAACATGTTTTTCATGAAGCACACACATTTGACTTCGATAGCTTAACCATTCTTTCCACTGAACCCTACCAACACAAACGTCTTTTGTCTGAAACCGTTCACATCAACTTACAACACTATCCAGTTAACGACAGAACAGACATAGAACAAATTTCCTCAACTTATTCGAACATTTTTAACATTTTAAAAACCATCAGCCCTCCGTCTCAATAAACCTGTCAAAACATTTTTCCCAGTTCCAAAGTCACTTATTCCCAATAATACCCTTCCCTTTTTTTTCCTTTGTCCTTTTATTGCCCTCTCTTGTAACAAGCCACTTTCCATTTACACCTTCCTCCTGCCTTGTACCTGCTACCCCCACTCCTTTTCGCTCTGAGAAAAAGTAAAATTCATGTTTAGTCATGGAAATGTGAACTTAGGGACAGGACGTCCTCTCTCATCTTCATGATAGGTAGGTGTGACAAATTACTGCTTTAATGATATTTCAAATTTTTTTCTTGTCAATAAGTTGTTTGTTTGCATGTTTTTTTCAAATTGTTTTCATAAACTTTTAATTGTCTTACATAGCTTTCTACATTCATACTCTTGATATCACATTATATTATAATTCTCTATTATAGTAATTTCAAATATTACTGTATTCTCATGACATTGTATTTCTACAGCCCTGAAGATGGCTTACAATGTAAGCTGAAACGTTGGCAGATAATCCTTCATTAAAAAAATACATTTTTTTAATTTGTGTTTTTTTGGATCTACCTCGACCGAACCCCAACTAAAATCATCTTAGAATAGATAACTTCTATTTCCCTTGTTAATTGAAAATAATTATGGTAACTCTTACAAAAACCAAGCCGGTTGAAATTAAATTCAGTTTAATAGTTCCTAATTATAGAATTAAAAAAATGCAATGCCTATAAGTGTTAAAAAGATTTTGTTGCATAGCATAGATGGTGGGATATAGATAAAGATCACAGAGAAAAAATTAAGCTAAGATACGAAATATTTTGGATTATTTAATTCATATTAATCCATAATCCAATGGTTCAAATTAATCCATATACAATGATTTGTTTTCAACTGTTGCCCATAATAGTATATATTATAATACTAACACTGTTAAACTTTGATCTAAAATAGTTCATATGATTTTAATTTATTGACAAACAAATATGAAAATTTACTTATTGCTAGTCACTATTTGACCTTATGTTGGAATCATATTCTGAACTCATTGATATAAAGATAAGTTTTTTTCTCTTTTTACTAATAACAACTTCCCAACAGCTTGGCAATAATTCGCTAAACTATTCTTAAGAGTGCTTCCTCTTAATAAAAGCTATTCTCAAGTTCATCAATTTTAAAGAGACTCCTGAGTCATATAAAGCTTAATTATCCTTGAGCAAGTTAAATACTTATATTATCTGTTGCAAATGTCTATCACCTTGCAACTTTTACATAGAAGCAAAAATTTTTCTGCAAGTCTTATTCAAAAATTCTGAGCAAGCCACAAGTAGGAGTCATTTTTTTTTGCCATAAGTAAAAGTGTATGTTTTTGCAAAACAAAACAAAAATTTATTTTGATCCATTATTACTATAACCTGTGTTTTCATAATTACTTGGTAAACAGATAAAATTTTAATACCTAAAAGTTAAAAACTCCTGAATGGCATCATTTTTGCACCCAGAAACATTAAGGTTATAAAGCTTCCTGAAATAGCATTTAGTGATCTTTTTGGTGAAGGAATAAAAATTACAACAAACATAAATAAATATACTTAGATACCATCTTTGAAATGAAAATTTTACAAGTCAGGTAAATCGGTTAGTATTGTTCCAATTAATGATAGAGGTTCCCAGAGAATGCTAGAAACATATTGAATCATTAAAAAATCCATTTTTTATAGTCAAAATAGTAGGTAAAGTAGCTAAATTAGTGCCAGAAAATCATAGATATAGCACTACACATAAACATAAGATGGTACTTTTAATTCAACTATTGAAGGAAGTAAATCATGGGTAATTTTAATTCAGTAACATAAATTATTTGGTGGGCGTAATATGTTCTATTTAGTTGAATTTGGGTATTTCAAAAGACTGATACACATTTGAGTACCTAAGAAGCACAATTAATCAATGGCCCTTTATACGCAATACTTTTTTATTTATTTATCAAAAACATAATTTTGAATTGCTTCTTTTGAGGGATTGGAGGGAGTAGGAGGAGATCTTCCCTATGTAGTATACTATTTTTTTTCTTTGTAATTAAATAAGTAAAAAAAAAAAAAAAAAAACCCAGACCCACAATATTTTGTGAAAAAGATATTATTTGTTAGTTCAAATGGAGAGTTTTTTTTTACCGTAAATATTATTTTTAGATGATTTTAGTTGGGGTTTGGTCAAGGTATACAAATTAAAAAAAAATTTTTTTTTAAATTTGTATTTTTTTTTGGATCTACCCTGACTGGACACAAACTAAATTCATATAAGGATTATTTGTTAGTAATGAAGGTTCTGAACATTTCGCTAACAAGTAATATCTTTGCTAATAAAGTCTAAGTACTCTTGAGAATAGAGAATATTCTTTAGAGTAGTTCATAAGAAACACTTGACAAGTTATATTCTAACATTAAGAAAAAATTTTTTTTTACAAGTTTGAACAAAATTTCAATTTCATTATTTCATGTATGAAAAGTCTTGATATAGATGGTTTACACAGAGTAAAAGCAAAAATTAACTTACATAAACATTATTACTAATGACATATAGCTTAGTATATATACAATGAAAAAAGAGTAATATAATATAACCATCAATTCGCAAAACATTAAATAATGTACATAAAAGAATAATAAATATCAAATGTGAATAAGAAATTAAATAATTCACAACCGACAATGATGAGAAGAAAACATTGATGAAAACCTAGAAAACCTAGGCAAATATCACAAAACATGTCTTTTGAAATTGCAAAAATTACACAACAGCAATTTCATAAAAACTCAATTTAAGTCATTAAAGCTCCATTGTAGATTAATAAGCTTGTCATAGAACAGTGAAAAAATAATTAAAATTGAAATATATAAGATAATAAATAACATTAAATAAAAAAGGTGGGATGCAAGACTACTTTAAAAAACACAAAGTGAGGATGGTTATCTTGATAGAGAAATCAATTATTGCATATATAAATAGAGAATACACCAAGCATTGAAGTCTATAATATTATAATGAGATATTAGTTTTATTAAATAATACATTGAAGACAATTAAATAGTCTAAACTTTTTTAAAAATATGTCTTATAATAAGATAGCAAAAATATGGAAACATCAAGAATATATTAAAATAATTTAAAAAATAGTGAAATTGGCTATAGCCACCTAAGTGCAGTTCAAATAATGAAGGAAAAAAAAATAACAGAGAAGAAGTTTTACATAAGAAAAGTTATGAGTGCACTAAACTAGCTTGCCTTAACTTGACTAGAGATTAATTTTTTCTCGAGTATCAATAATAAGTTATCTGATATACAACTTCAAAAATTGTCAAAGGGTCTTAATTTATAATAAATACACTATCCAGGGAAAACCCAGAAGGCTTCTTTGGTTACAGAAATAGGATCAGTAATCTAATAATAAATATAAGAGGCAAATATTTTAACTCTTACCGTTTCACTTGTTTCATAACTATCCATTAGAAAACAAAATGCTCACAATCACTGAATGTGAAATAATCAAAACTAAAATCATCAGATTTTCAAAGATATATTATGTCCATATCAATGATTCACATAGACAATAAAAAAAAATCTTCATAATCAATTTTCATCATGCTTCTCATTTTCTTCTAGGACATAGGCCATGCTATTATCTCTACATTTAGCTATTTTCAACTCTATTATTAATAAACAGTGATAAATGTTATGTTTCTATATAATGGAAAATTCTAAACAAAATCTATCTTCCAAGGTTAGTTTAGATTATGACACAACCTAAGACTTTTAAAAGCATTTCACAAGATTTAAAAAAAAAATTAAACTTAACTTGATTAAAATATATTTTTAATTTACTTATTTAGTTGAAATAAATATTAATAAACCCTGATTAAATAACCTACAGGGCTCTCAAAGGTTTTTTTCTTTTCTTTTTTTTTTTTTGGGGGGGGGGGATTTATGGTTATAATCCAAAGTTAGTTCAGGCTTGTTTGGTTTGGAAGCTGATTGATTAGGTTGAACAGTGCATCGTGAAATGGAAATATCCATTATTTAGAAATCATGATAGTTTGATTGATTTTTCTTTGCAGAGTATACTATTTAAATTCAAACTTTCAAAGCAACAAATTATGTCTATACATTTTCTATATTAATATCAATTAAGGTCTTCTCAATGATTCATACATTTCAGAAGAATAGCCTTTAAGTATTTGTAATTATATATAAGGATAATATTTTAAAGACAGTTATGCGCTAAAAAAACACCTACCTAACAAAGTTTGGTACCTTTTATCTTGTGGAAGGATTTATAATCAGCTTCTGTTTTCAGAAATAATTTATATTGTACTATTAGGGGCTCGATTTTGTTTTTTATTTTCTCTGTGAAACTTCCCGAATGTAAAATAACAGTTAATATTATACTTGGCAGCCAACATATTAACAATTAGGCTATAAAAAAACAAAAAAAAAAAACTAAGTGGCAGGCTATCAAATGTTTACATCATAACCCTAGTTTACATTCTGAAACCAAAGAAGCATTGCAGATATGAATGGAGAAATGATTAAATGTATGTATTCAATTCCAGAATTCAAAATAGTAGTAAGAAAAATTATACCTAATCACTGAATTCTCTACCCTTTTACTGTTTAAAAAAAGCAAAAATATTAACAAACCATTAAAACAAAATAAAAAAAAGAATAGAAAAAACAAATAAGAAAAACAATAATTATGAAATTGATTAGATTAGAAATATTATACTTAAAAAAAAAAAATTAAAATAACTCAAACTCACACACACACACACAGAAATAAGGGAAAAACAGATCAAGCAATAAATTAACTATTGAAACAATAGGACCTTCTTGTAGATTAATTGAAGTAACCTAACATAGAAGCGAATAACATTAAATGGAACCATTTTTTATGAAGTCCAAGCCATTCTTTCTTTACTAATAATGAATAAGTAAATTGGAAGAATGAGAAATCTGACATCTATAGAGGAACACTTGGTCTGAATTCATGATGTGATCAATATCTAAAGTTACACAGGATTTCTTACTTGGAAAGCATAATTTAATATATTATCAAGACAATTTATATAGATTTTTTAATTGGCATTTAACTCTGAAAAAATTAATATTAACAGATTCCCAAATTAAAAAAAAAAAAAAAAAAAAAAAAATCCCAGAAAGTAAGCCCTAAAATATCGAGTTATGTAAACAAAACTGTATCATACAATCTTTAGTGACCAAGTGCCTATTATTATAAAATCCACAACAAATGTCTTTAAATACAAGTTAAGTTTACAATTTGAAAGGCCAATTACATAAAAAGAAAGAAGATTGTTATCAATAGATAAATTACAAGTAGACAGCGTTTGGAGTAAATCGGCAACTATTTTTCTTGTCATTAAATCCAATTTAGGAGTGCTTTCTAGTATGCAAAAATAACAGTGAAGCCAATATAATTTTAAATAAAATTATTATGGAATAAATCTAGAGGTCAAAACTAATTACTCTGAGCTTTATAAAACTGAATATATTTAAACAAATAACTATTGAATTTAACTAAAATTAAAATTGTTCTCTAACTAAATTTTTAACTCTTAAATGGAGCAGTGCATGACATTATGTTTATTTTATTTTAATTAAATAATCTTAATAATACAAAACAAATAAATAACAATATATAGTACAAATTTTGGAAGATTTATATTAATTTTCTATACTGGGTGGTCAAACAGTCTGGGAGAGGTTCTCACTTTGAAGCAAAGTCTGGCCAGTAATTCAGGTAATAGCGGTGTGTCATGCCCTCAAAGAGTCTGTCTAGCCAATTGGGTAGCCCGTCCAGCAGGTTCTCCACATATATTACATCGTCAAACTTACTCATTCCCTGAAAATAAATAATCCAAATAAAAACAAATATGTGAAGATTTCTCACAACACTTTCAACTTAATTATATTTAATTACGTCTAACGTAGCCAAAAATATTCTTGGAGGTCTCAATACATTTTTCAAAAAAATAAAAAATTCTTTTGAATATTTAATAAACATAAGTTTCTCAAACATCTTGCACATTTATTTTAATTTTTTATTCCACAGATTTCTATAAATAGCACAAAGAACTAATTCACTTCATTGAAATCTCAAGTTTATCAAACCCAAAGTAGTTAAATACATCATCTAGTTAAGATAATATTTTTTTGCTTTTTGGACATCCTTAGTTAATAAAAATTATTAGTTCATAAAAATCGTTTAACCTACAATCAACATCAGGCCAACAGAATAAACTTTTTATTAATAACTATTTAATTTATTGAGGTGGCGAGAAGTTTGTGAGATGAATAGTTTGTAATATCCAAAGATGCCCAAAAAATGAAACAATTTTTTTTTAATAAATGAAATTTAATTATTTGAGACTAGATGAACTCTTTATTGGACCTAGAACCTAATGATATATTTATATTTTAAAAATGTTGAGATTTCAAATACTATTATACATCTGTATTAGAACAGCTGCTAATGCTAAAAGCAATATGAATCATTAAAACTATACTAGAAAAAAATATTAAAGATTCAATAACATTTGAAGTGCCAGGGCAGTTTAAGAATAAATTTAAATGACAGAAATATATGAGGGCAATCAAGGAGCTTTTAAAAATAAAAAAATATAAGCACAGCTTATTACAGCTGGTTGCAGTTGTCTGTTTGCCCTGAATAAGGTTTTCTGATATTTGTCTCAATCTTCATAAGACAGTGTTTACAAGAACAATACTGGTGGTAACATATGTGAGCGATGAGTATTACCTAAGAAGAACGAAATCATCCTGAATGTTTAAGAAAGATCCCCAGAAATTTTTTGACTCAGAAAAGAACATGAAAATAGTAGAATTAGTAAGAATACTGAGTTTTAAAGTGGTGAGTCCAGTATTGTGGCGTTCAGCAAAAGAGAAAGACAGGACTGACAACATAGGTTCTAAGTGCAATGGATACCGAATACGAATGAGGAGGGAAAAAATGAATGGCTAGCCAAAGTAGAAAAGCAAAAATAGAATGTTTTTCAAGGAGAAAGGAGACTTGGATTGAGAATAAATTTAAGGTAAATGAGAGTAAGAGGATGTTAAAGGAAGGATGATGACTAACAGGAATGGCTATGACTATAAGTATTTTAAATGAGAATAAGGTGTCAATGTCAGTATATCAGTTGTACCATTTAGTAAGTAACTAAATAATCAATAATTCCTTAAGACTATTAATTGAACTAAAAAAGATAAAAAAAAAAGAGTCAGTAAATTTAAGCTAATAGGAAAAAATGAGACTCACAATTTATAGACATTTAAGTTCTGATGGCAATAGTCTTTTAAAATGGAAATGAAAAGAACAAATAAAATAAAATAATTATCTATTACATTAATATTCAAACAATAAAATAAAAATATTTATATGATTATCATTGCCAAACATGTACAGGGATTGGCTACAAAAGACTTCCCTAGAAGTTTTATTTTGTCAACTTTAGGCTTCATAAGGGTTACGGTTCTGAATAAGTCTCTGCTGACTTGAAACAATTAGTGTGATAAATTTTACTTTTTACTACTCTTAATGAAATAAACCTTATAATAACTTACATTTTCCTGTCTATGGCCCTGCTCAACATCTGAAAGGTCACTTTCTGACGTGGAATCTTCAAAACCAATAAATGAACCAGCAGAACTCCCTGTTTGTCTGTTCATTATTCTCTTCATTCTCTAGAGGTAGTAACATAAAATAAAAAAATGAAACAAGTCAAGTTTGTGAAAGTATTATCTTTAATAACCTATACTAAAATACATTATTATTTTACTCAAAAATGAATGATAGAATCAAGTCATTGGATTGTAGTATCACTATTTTCAATAGAGAGAAAAATGAATTAAGATTATAAACATTCGTAATAAAGAAGATAGATGGGATTGGACATTATTGACATTAACAGTCAACTAAAATCCTCTATATTTCAATTTTAAGCCAATTACAATTTACAGCCCACAGTTATAACTTATAAATAAGGAAGATTACTTAATCTTATCCTGTTATAAAAAAGAAAAGAAATAAAAATAAAAGGAGGATTGCCTGAAATCTTTTTTAAAGGCCAGTTCTCTAATAAATCTCTCTAATTTTACATTTTGTTAGCTATTTTCTTCATTTTATGATCCTGAATCTGACATACCGCTAATTCAACTACAATTTAAAGCAACATATTCTTGGCATGCAATATAAGATATAAAACCAGGCGGAAGCAGAATATCCAGAGCCAGAACACTCTCTGTCTCTCTCTCTCTCTCTCTTCAGGTCTTTCTGACCTGAAGAAGCCATCCCAATATTAGTGATGGCTTCTTCAGGTCAATGTTCTAAGAAAAATTCAGTTTACTTTTTACTCTACTATTTCTTTAAGTAGTCTTAATCATCTTCCTTTGGCTTATTTTAGGTCTGCGGTACTCTAGATTAATGTTGAGATTTAGTTAAAAGTAGCAAAAAAAAAAAACTATACGACTCTCACATTTTTAATTAAAAAATGGGTTTATAAGACAAAATCAAAACTTATTTATTACTAACAGCATTTCCTTTAGAAGAGCCCTCTGGATGCTTTGCATGGTACATGCAGAAGTACTTGCGGAGACCATTAAGGGATAGAACAGTTCCCACACAGTTTTTAGGGTTAATGGTCAGCTCCCTGGGTTCTGGAAGGCTCTGGGAAAGTACATCAGTGTACCAGGCTAGTCCACGTTTATCCAGATTCAGAGTTGCAAACATTAAGGTCTTGTTTCTACCGAAAATAAAAAAAAAGCACATTAGTATTTTTTTTATACTGTATTATATTTTAGCACAAAAAACACTTACACTAGTAGCGAAATATTAGGCTGGAAGTGTTTGTTTAAAAACGAAAACTACAAAATACTGAACAATCATTCTGTTATTTCCCAATTTTCAGGTAGTTATCAATATCAAACCTGTTCTTTAATATTAATTTTAAGTCGTTCAAAAGTACTTATAAAACTATTCATCCTGCAGTAAAATGGTCTTTTTTCTTGGCATACAGAAAAATATTAGTTTGAAAAAATTAATTAAATTTACATTTTATTCTTTATATCTCCTCAACACCTATAAAACAGCTAGTTTTTATTTTTCTTCTACCAAGTACTATTTTAAAGCGAATAGCTAATAGTTAGGAAAAGATACTTGTGTTAATAATGAGGTACAATTAGTCGAAAATTTGGTTTTGGGATTCGAATAAATAAAACTAATTTGTAAACAAGTTATTATTATTGTCTATGCTTTGACCTAAATTTAAGACTCTTTAAGGCTGAATAACAAAAAACACACAAACAAAATATAAAAACAGGTAATTTAACACTATTTAATTCAATTTTAAGAAGTAATAGTTTTGTAAACTTCTATGACAAGAGACAGTTTTGGAGTTTTAAAGTACAAAATGTTTTGTAACATAGAATAAACAATAAAAAGTATATACAATTGCAAATTTCTTAGGATAAAAAATAATAATTAATTACATTTTAATTATTTACTAATTTTGTTTTAGAATAGATTATTTCTCTAACTTTCTTAGCTTTAAAAAGATGAATTCTACATTAAAAAAAAAAAAAAAAAAAAATAGCCATGAGGATATCCCCCAGGAATTTACAAATAATAATAATCAAATCATGTTCACATTTTAATTGTTAGAAGTCACATTGATGACACTAAATAATGTATTTTATTAAACAAATGACAACAAAAATAATTTATACTTATAATTTATTAATCAAAATAATTAATCAATTGATTTCAATCACATACAGAAAAATGTACAGAATAAAAATTGGTAGACATTAAAAATACATAACTTTTATACAGAGTTAATTTTTTTACTATATGAAAAGCTTTTCCCCTAAACCACTCTTACACATTGCCTAATTTTAACTATTAATGCTGACATACTTTATGTTATTAAGCAAACCTTAAATAAAGGATGTCATTAAAGATTTAATAAAAACTGTGAACACTAGACACAAGCACAAAAATGTACACACACATTGTTAAAGAATGGGTGTGGTGTAGGCGAGAAGTGCCATGAGATAGAGAAGAGTTTCTTTCTGAAGTATGGCTATTTGGATAGGATTGACATTTCACACTAAACGTGTCGCTACGCCTACAGTTCTCAACATACTAACCTCAAAGTGGTCTTGTTGTGGAGGGGAGAACTTGCTATGCGGCAGCGCCAACATGTGGAAAAACAATTCCCTAACCCCGTGGCGGTCTCAGTACACTTATTATCTGGACATGCCTTGTAGCAGCAAATTTTACTGAGAAATGTTTTTTGGTTTTAAATTTTTTTTTAAATTGCATTGTTTGATATGGAATTTCTTTGGACACCGCCTTAAGAAGTAATGGTTGTGTTAAGAAGCGAATTTAGTTGAGTGTTTAATTTAAAATTTTAATATTATTCAACATAAAAAACCCTCAAGGGGAAAGAGTTAAGCCTAGTAGCGATTTTCATAATGAAATATTTAAACTATTTTATTATTTTAAATATTTTTGTATTTACTCAATCACCAGCCCATGTTCCATGCACCATCTCCATTATAGGGTAGACCCAAGATATTTACTAATTATTCCATTATGCCCCATTTTCTTATACACAGTTTATTCTCTGAGCTAAGTCTTATGTAGTTAGTACTCTGAGCTATAGATTAAAAAGGTAGAATATCCCTATTAAGGAAATCACTTATCCATAAACAGATCTAATATTAAAATTGAGTTAGTTTTTCATTGATGTATGATGTATTTTTTTTCTATTCATTTATTATTTTTACTCACCAGGACCTCTTAAATGTCCAAGACGACATATTATCTTGACATGAACTTTTTATATTTATAAGTAATATTTCTTGTGATGCTTCCAACCAGGAAAAGTAGCTCCTTTTGTTCTCATGTTAGTTTATCAATCCAGCCACAATATTGTTACCCCACTCTTTAATATACTGTGCTCTTTTGGTCATCCAATTTGTAGGATTTCCATGCTAGCTTTATTTCATCACTTCCTGGGCTATTACATGACTGCACATTAGTCTCCCATGACCTCTGTACCAATTTGATCTTTAAGATCTCTGTACTCTACAATTCATTTCAAATCTTTTCAGACTTAACGTGTCATCTCATCCAATTATCCAATATTTTATTTGTCGATTGGATTACAAGTCCAGTCCATGTTGGTACTTGAACATATTAAATTTTTTTTATTAGATTTTTTTTTGCTGGGGTATAGTCAAGGTAGATCCAAAAAAATACAAATTTTAAAAAATGGTGTATTTTTAACAATTATCTGCCACTTCGGCTTACATTGTAAGCCATCTTCAGGGCTATCCTGAAGGCGAATTAAGTCACAAAGATCCCATTTTCATGACAACAAAAAATGCATCTAATAATAATATCTACGGTATAATAATAATTTTTAAAAAACCTCCATTTGAATATATANTTTTTTTTTTTTTTTTTTTTTTTTTTTTTTTTCTGGTCCCTTTCCTTTTCATTCATTCTGGTTCCTTTTCATTCTGGTTTTGAGTTTTTTCTTTTTCTTTACTTTAAATTTTTTTAGTACTGCCTTTTTACTTTCCTCAAGTAAAACAAGTTTTTTTCTTATTTATGTGAATCAGATCAGCAGTTTGAAAAATGTAAATAAATTAAATAGTTAATTAAAGCATAAAATAAATATATCCAATCAAATAATTTATTGAAAATTAAATTTTATTTTTTACTTTAATATATCTTCTTGAACTTTAATATTTGTCAGATATTTTCAGGTATTTCTTTATGATATTTTTTCAGATTCATTGTCTTCCTCAACTTTTCTACAAAATAAAATATTTATTAGGTATTATTCAAGACATAACTAATAATTTAAGAGTTAATACCCATGAAAGGTTTTAAGCATTGGATCTTACTGTAAACCCTCGACTCCTCTCCCTTGTCGTTCGATTTCAGCAATCTCAAGTAATGAAATTTATATCTTCATTTTATACTATTTTAGTCATTCTCATTTATTTATGCAACAATATTTTTGTATGCTATGCTTTGAAGGAGTAATAAAATCGAAGTATCTTGCCAGTAAAAGGAACCCCTAAAGTGGGGGAATATTTCTGTCTAATCAAAATCTTTCCAAAGGCAATATTGTTAAAAATCAACTGAAGGAAAAAAACTATAGATGTTATATGTTTGTAATTGCAGGTCATGACTAGGATTATTAAATAGAAAACTTTACTAAAGTGCAAAAGTTTTCTTTATAAATCATTTTAAATGTCGCTTATACCTATGACTAGATTATATTGATGTAAATGGATTATCTAACTAAATAAAACGGCAGAGTCGAGGAAAAACTTCACTGTAATAATAAAGATAGATTCTAGCAGAACGTGGTTAATATGGAGGTAAAAACACTATATATAGGTTACAATCATGTGTTGCCAGTAACAACCATAAATAATTCAATGAACGATAAATTAAGATAACAATTAATAAATGTAACAAAAACAATTTATCTCAACACTCCCCCTCATTGAAAAGATTTTGAAATAAGTATTTTATTTAAGTCCATGTCTTGTTAGAATTATGTGCTGTCATTTTGGTTTTCATAGCCTTCAGCCAATTTTGTTGATCTTCAGACTTAACCGCTTCTTCATAAGTTTCAGGGGTTTCTTGATCTGCCATAATTAAAGTGGTGACAAAATCATTGAACCGCTGGGGTGGTTGGATTTTGCTCCGATCTCTGAGTCCAAGATTTGGTTGTTCTTTTTCTTCTGTAGACTCTTCTTCTTTCTTGCTTTCTTCATCTTCTTCAGTCTTCTTTTCTTCATCTGCTTTCTTCTTGCTTCCTTCATCCTGAAGACGAACTGTCATTGATGGAATTAGTGGCTTTTCATTGAACGTTACATTTCTTGACCTTATAATTGTTTTTCCTCCGGTCCATACTCGATAGCCTCCAAAGTCGTAACCGACTAATGTTCCTTTTGTTGCCTTTTTGTCCATCTTTTTCCTGAACTGCTTAGGAATGTGAACAAAACATTCACAACCAATAATTTTTAAATGTCTAATGCTAGGTTTCTTCCCTGTCCACAATTCAAAAGGAGACTTTCCAGGAACGCCAGACTTGGAAGTTCTGTTTAAAATATATACAACAGAATTAATTAATTCAGCCCAGAGTGATTGTGGTAAATTACCATGGGAATGTAGAATAGCCCTGGCTGCCTCTACGACTGTACGGTTATCCCGCTCAATAAAACCGTTAATTTCGCTGGAGTAGGGCATAATTAACAAGTGTTTAATACCGTTATTTATCAGAACCTCCTTCATTTTGTGACAATCAAATTCTCCTCCATTATCACTTTGGAGCGCTTCGACAGTGTGTCCATCTTTTTGGCACTCTTTAAGAAAAATTAAAAATTTATCAGAAACATCAGATTTCTCTTTTAGGAAGAAAATGCGTCGGAATCGGGAAAAATCGTCTTTGAAGAGAACATAGTATTTGTACCCAGAAAAGGACTTTTCAAAAGGTCCACACACGTCAGCATGTATGACTTCTCCCGGTACCGTTGCCCTTTTTCGAGTTCCATGTTTTAATTTATGTGCCTTACCATAGACACATCCTTCACAAATGCTAGGATCAGCCTTTAATTTAATACCTAATTCTCTCTCAATCACTTCTTTTGTGTGTCTCTTATCTTGATGTGCAAGTCTTTCATGATAGAGTTGCATGAGTCCCTCGTGATCACTAGCCACAACATTATTAGTCGAGAGCAAGAAAGTATGTAAATTAAGTTTATACAAACCGTCATTAATGTTCCGTTGTCCTGTCATAACAACTTCATTCTTGACAATAAATTTGCATGTTCCGGCTGATGAAATAAATTTACTCTGAGGACATCTATCGTGGGCTGCCAAAACTGAAAACAAATTTTTGTGAATAGAAGGCACTAACCACACATCCTGCAACGTAATAACTTTACCCACAGATGTATGTAATTCTACATCTCCAAAGCCTAATGCGCCAGCTTTTTGACCATTGGCTGTTACAACCTGGTGTGGTGTGTCAAAGTCTTTAATACATTTAAATAACTTTTTATTATTGCATATATGATGAGTGGCACCATTATCCACATACCAATTTATAACGTCACTTTCAGCTTGAAAAATGTGAGAAACAAAGAGGGTAAGGGTGTTACTCTGCTTTGCCTCAGGCTTCGGTGGACGCCCATCTCTTTTCCATTTAATACAATTCTTTATTAAATGACCCTCTTTTTTACAATAATGGCAAGTAAATCTCTTTTTAGGAACTTTTTTAATGGTTAAATCTCTCTTAGAAAGAGCAAGGGCCTCCTCGTCATCCTTAGAGACATTTCTATTTGTATTAACTTCTCTAAGAGCCCTTTCGTGAGCACACAATTGACTCGTCAAATTTTCAATGGTTCGTTCTGACTTAGGCATCAATTGCCAACTTGACCTAAAAGAAAAATATTCTGACGGCAAGGTGTCAAGGATTTTACAAATCAGAAGTATCTCTGGCAATTTACTTTCAGTATTTAATTCAATGTTGAGACTATTCCAAAGATTTTTGACTTTAGAAAGATGACTTGCCATATCATCATCTGATGAATATTTTAAATTAAAGAATTGCATGCACAGGTCAAATGTTTTATCTTCGGACACGCCATCATACAATCTGTGCAACTCAAGCCAGATTTCTCTAGAGGAGTTAAATCTCATCACTTTGGTTAATGTTTCCTCCGTCATATTAGAAATCAAAACCAGCATGGCCTTAGTATCCGCAGCTTTAAACTTTTCATTTTTATTATTGAAATCTTTTACCTCCTGTTCTGATGCTCCGGTGGGTGGACTCGTAGGGCAGGTTAACTTCCCTGTGACAACTTCATCTCCACTAGGAAAACTCCTTAGAAGTATCAGAATCTTAAATTTCCACGTCGCCCAGTTGCTTTTTCCTTCGAGATTACCAATGTTAACCTTTAGATCCATTTTGTTTTCCGAAAAACTTCGTTACGAAAACAGTATGCGGGGACGCTAACACTTTTATAACCGAACCGTAACTTATCTCTTAAATTGTGCGTCTGGAGCTGCTAGACCCATAATGTATTGATGTAAATGGATTATCTAACTAAATAAAACGGCAGAGTCGAGGAAAAACTTCACTGTAATAATAAAGATAGATTCTAGCAGAACGTGGTTAATATGGAGGTAAAAACACTATATATAGGTTACAATCATGTGTTGCCAGTAACAACCATAAATCATTCAATGAACGATAAATTAAGATAACAATTAATAAATGTAACAAAAACAATTTATCTCAACAGATTATACTTAGAAATTATATAAAAATGCATTGCTCTTAAATTAAAATAAAAATCATGAAAATTATTTTTTTTAAAATTACAGCCAACCATTTATCCAATTTTTTTTTGTTCCTTATTTTTTATTTCACAGGATTAAGTGGTCTTATTGTGATTTAAAACATTTATAAAAATATCAGTTCTCCTTTGAGAAAAGGCATATATATTAAAATAACAAATATAATTACATAGATAAGATTAGAAAACAAACATTAAAACATTAAACTGTAACGGGCTACGTGTGATAAGATAACAACTTTTATAATATCTCTAATTTATTATTAAAAAAAAAATGCTCACTGCTAGTTAACAATCTATTACTACTGCCCTTATATTTATTATACAATTGAAGATAACTATTACTTACAGCTACTTACAATGATAAATAGTAAGTCTTTATCACAGAATCGTGAAGAACTAACACAAAAATCTATTCATTACTGAAAGGCTTAGGTTCTATATATCTGCGGAGGTCCAGGTCGATCTGGCCGACTGGTCCAGTGCCTTCTCTATTGGGTCTAGACCTCTTCAGCACGTTCGTAGCAATATATTAAAAAAAAAAAATCCATAACCTCATATAACTGTTTCATAAACAAGTCTGTAATTTGAAGTAGTTTAAAAATCTTTACATTTTCATTCATTTTGAATTAAATTTCAGATGAAAGTAGTCATTTTCCGGGGCAGATTTATGTCACTCCATCCATGCCAATAGCCTATTGGTTGCCTCCCTTTCAACATAATGTAATCGGAGGCAATTCCAACATAGCTCATTTAAAACATCAATTTTTGCTTTTACAAATCTGTTGACACATATGAGCAGAATGATGTACCTTTGCTGGTGCTCAACAAACATTATATTTTGAACCCTTTGTTGGGTTAAAAATATGATGTTTTATAAGGAAGCATACGAAAATACACAGCTATTTTCAACAATCAAATATTAGTTCATCATTATAATTAGTTTCCTAGATCATTGGATTGACTATCCAAAAGTAGTGATGTCTCCTATTCCATGCTTCTTTCAACAGCACAAAGCCAACCATTTATTGCTGTCAGTTCTACTTTGATCAGTAGTTAAGGGCGAAACTTCTTGGTCTATACTTTAAAACTTGGTCTCAGATACAGATCCCTTCACATATTTTTTTGAATAAACTATACGAAAAGGCATTTGTCCAGATGCAAGTGTTAACCCACTAGTATTTTTTCCTTAGAAATGAAGAGATTTTATCAACAAACTTGCATCAAGCCCCTATTGCGCTTCCTGGGGTGCCCTAATTATCTTTTTAAATGAGTTTTTGAAGAACTTTTTTCAACTTTTACTAAAGAAGAGAAGTTTTTCTGTCCTTTTGGGCCATGGCAAATTACTTCTCACAAGATTTTCTGCCATGGCCCAAAAGGAAAGAAAATAAGAACTGAAATGACAAACTAGAAAGTAACTGAAGCCAGTTTAGATACTTGCTAGTAAGATATATGTTGAAAAAAATGAAATTAATCACAGAAGCTACCTCCCATGTACTTTTTTAAAGAAGAGAGGTAGCTTCAGTGAATCAAGGAAAAAGCAAGCAAATAGATCTTGAAGTTATCTGAGAAAGGTAACTGGGAAGCCTATTCAATGAGTAAACATACACATTGTGAGGTGCCTCAGGAACAGCTGACTCATCCGCACATATCATGCCAATTCTGCTTGACACTTAAATGATAATAGTGATGTTGGCTTCCTTTAACTATTTTGTGTTAAAGTAAGAAAATAAAATATTGACAGTTAATTATTATTAATTGTTCCTGAAATTTTGACGTTCTCATTTACATATAAATTAAAATAAAAAAAACAGCATTACACATATGCACAAATATATGTATGTGAGTGTATTATACAATATTTTTCCAAGGAAAAGTGGTATATGATTGATCATATAATAAATTCAAGAGTTTTGTACAATTTATTAGCACAGAAAATGTTCAATTAACTGAAAATATGTTGTTTTAAAAATTTTTTATATATATGAGGAAAACATAACTTACTTCCTGTAGGGCCAAACAAACTTGTGGAACTTAGGTAGAAGTTTTGGCTTGGATTGTGTATCTACAAGAAGGAGAATAGTTCGGCATCCAGGACGTAGAAGCCTAACAAGGGCATTATAAGTTTCAGCTCGCATTTCATGGATTTTTAATTGAGGCTGGTAGCCATTCAAGCTAGTTCTGCTACCACTAAGCCCACTTCCATTACCACAGGATGCTTTTAATTTTTTCTCCTCTAACTTTCTGTAACAAAACATTTCAACATTAAAATATAACCTCATTAAAATAAACAATTAAGCCACAATATAATATTTTAAATTGGGTAAAACAATTATTAGATTTAAAAAAAAAAAATCCTTTTGTCTGTATTCCATACTGAATGAAGATGGAGAGCATCAGCAAAACTGGCTGCAAATTAAAATCAATACAGGAAGACATATTTTTATTTGCTTAATTGAGATCCCAGTAATTTTGCCTCATAAAATTAAGTTACAAAAACAACTATAGCTGAATAAGTAACAGCTTCTATTTTTCAGGTACTTTCAACTGCAACTGAAAACGGAACTTTTCCTAGAGTTTTCTGAAAGTGAAAATAACATTGCTAAATCCTCAATCAATCTGCATAACAACTGCAAACCAGGGCTGAATGTGACTAGTAGGCTAAATGTCTGCTTTGAATGCTAGTCAAAGTTCAGTCCAATTTATTTGTTAAAAATTAACCAAAAGTGAATTCTATTATTTAAAACTAGTTAGTTTAATGAAATGTATAATAAAATTCATAGTAGATTGATTATGAAGATATAAATATCTAGTGCCCTTCATAACTTTTAGACTTAGTGTTAGACTCCAAAATCTGGATAATGTCAACTTTGAATGTCACATGAGTTCTTTTCTGGATTAATTTTGGGGGCCTTAATTTCATAATAATTTTAGAATATCTGCCTATTTATTTTTATCAAAATAATAGCATAATTTTTGAATTAGTCTTTTTTATTATTTATGTTTTTTTTCAACTGACCTCAAAAATTATCAACAGACACTTTCTCTTTCACTATTATAATATCCAGAGATTATGTATGATTTAAATACTATTTATTAACTATTCATATATATTATCTCATAAAACCCTACATAATAATCTATTAAAATACTGTCTTGGGATTCATTAGAATTGCCGGCTCACTTTGTCTACCTTATACATCATTTCTTGAAACTGTTAAGCCCCTTCTACAAATAAACCATGATTTCCAATCAATACCCTAACTCCAGGTCCGTGCTCTAAACATATATTCCAAGTATTAGCTAGGGTTTAATTTAAGTAAAGCTCTGTAGTCAATCGACAAAGTTCACATATGTGTGTCTGTGTGTGTGTATAAGCACGCATACACACCCACATCTATGTTCTATTCTTGCAAACATACAAAGGCAGATACATATAGCTATTTTCTTCAGTATAAATATAAATTGGTCGTGGAGGAGTTATTCCCATTGCAAAAATGTTTATATGCATGTAAGAATAATGTAAGGATAATTATAATTGATTTTGTATAGAGAACTTGTAATAATGCCAAAAAGTAGAAATCAATTTTTAAGTATTTTCTGTGTTTCTTAAATATCATTAATTAATATATTTAAATTTTTTTAATAAATTTTATTATTATAAATTGAGTAGAATGGAGTAGATATTAGTTGTAACTATGATTCTATATTTTAGCTGTAGAACATGTAATACTTAAAATTCTACAGTTGCAAAATAATAGATTATTCTGTTGCTGTTGGATTTTATGAGGTTAATACATTGGTTTTTACTGAGAACGTGTATAATTCTGTTGATAGCTGTTGATTTATTCTGTAGTATTTATTGTAATTGAAAGGATATTTGAAAGTTGTATAATGCCCAATTTACAATAATTACTCTTTTGTTTGTTAGATCATAAGAATACGATTGAGCCATACTTTACAGGAGAAATCTGAATATCCGTAAAAAATGGATAGGGCAAAGTCAAAGTAATTTTCCAGTTGCTAGAATGGGAAATTTGAAAAAAAAAAAAAGAAAAAAAAGATCCATGCTTTGCCATTTTTGGAATTTAGAAGGTGATATTCATAAAAAATTTGTTTTTGATGGATGCTCTATGAATTCTAAAGTGCGAACAACTAGAAAGATTTTATGCAAAGTTGTCAGAGCATTATCCTGCCTTGATCAACCAAGAAGGAGTTTTATTCCAACAAGATAATGCTCATCCTCACACTTTACATCTACCAAAGAAAAGTTTAAGGAACTTCATAGGATGGAACTCCTGCCTCTTCCACCATATTGGTCAGACCTCTCACCACCGGATAACAACTTGTTTTGATTAATGACCCATTTTCTTTAAAAGGAAAATTTTTGATAATTTTGAAGAAGTTTCAATTGAGGTCCAAGTGTTCTATGACAGCCATCCCAAGGAATGGGGTTGAGCAACAGACTAGCAGATGACTAATGATGGTTGATAACAATGGACAATATTTTTGGGTATTAATTGGACTTAATATCAAATATATAAAAATAAAAATATTTTGATTAAAAATGCTCATTTTTTAAAAATACACTCCCTTATAACATAACTCGAATAATAATGTTCAACAAGCTAACAGGTTAAGAATTTCTTGTATTTCAGTGACACTGTTTTTTTTTTTTGTTTTTATTACCTCACATACAACTAGGCCTTGACGGAAATACTAGTTAAGACTTATTTATTTTATATATTTATCTTTTTATGTTATAATAAATAACTTCATAGTTTGAAAATAGTGGTCTATTACCCTAATTATGATTTATTATGAAATAACTCACTCGTTGAATTTCAAGAAATAAATAAATAAATTCAAAAGAACTCACACCAGATAGACCATGAGCCAGGCACAGAGCAGGATGAACACAATGGTTCCAATAATTGTGACCACAGTAAGGATATGCTCTTTTTTGAGGTTCTCTTGGAGGTACTCGGCAGTCTGAAGGAGCCGGGTGAAGAAGCGTGCAACTACACCCTGGGTTTGCTCATCAATCAGCTCACCAATAACAGCCTCATTTGGAAGTGCCTAAAGCAAAAAGTGTAAATTTCCCTCACATTATATTGGCCAATTTAATCAGAATCTGTATAGGTTTGATTCTAGTTTTCTAAATTTATAGCACTACTGAAACAATTACACATACACAACTTTTCCTTTAATGGAAAAAATAATAAATGATAAAAATTAAAAAGATAAATTTAAATAAGAATAAATTAAATCCCTACTCTAAAGTACCCCTCTCTCTACTTGGATTATTCTGAAATTTACATATTATAATTTTATATGTGTAATATAAACGTATACTTTTAAGAATAGCTAGGAAAATAATTTGTATCTTATGCTAATATCCACCTTCAAAGTTACATTTAAACATTGCTATGGATCTAAATTTTTTCATATGATTACTGTACTTGACTTATGGTAAAGTAAAATGTCAATAGTTACAATAAGTACTAAATAAATAATTAAAAAGCTTTCAAAAAGTTTGATGTAAAGGATCAACAATTTGAATTTCATTAAGCAAAGAAATAATACAGAATGAAATAATAAAAATGTCTTTCCCATAAATTTTTATTCACTCGAATAATTTTGGCCAACAAGCCATCTTCAAGTGCTATAAAAGATTATGCCAAAGTGGAGTTAATATCTGTATTAATAATTAGTTATTAAAATAAATATTTAACACTATTAAAATTCTATCATTATAGCCAATTAAAGCATACTATAAAGGTCAAAATAACAAAATTAACAAATAAAATAAAATAGTCAATAACAAAACAACAATAATACTACTATTCATAAAGACAGTCAGTAATAATTTCAAACAAAACAAAAAGGTGTTCTAAAATCACTATATACCAAACCAAATATGAAGTGAATTTGGCCTGTCAGAGACAAAAAGCAAGAATCATCTAATAATAATATCTACGGTCAAAAAACTCTCCTTTTAAAAAAAAGCAAGAATGTTTCTCACAGACCGAATTAATTATTATTTGACTTGCAAGGACATTAATTCCACTTTAGCATTATCTTTTGTAGCTAGTAAAGATTGGTCATGATTCAAAAAGGTTAGATTATAAAATAAATAATTGTGGTGAAGCCAAATCTAATTATTTCATTCTAATAAAGGAGCCCACAATTTGGCTTAACCTGGTCTTAATCTAGTATAAAATTTCTTCAAACTGTAATTATAAGTCATAGGTAAGAAGAACAATTTGGGCCCTATTTTTCTAGACTTATTCATATATATGTTTTAAAATGTAGTTTTAAAGTTCCTAACTACTATGGTTATCAGTTATTCATAAAATCAAGTTGGGGATGAAGCACAACAGTAAAATTCAAAGCTAAGAGCCAGTTAAAAGAAAAAAGTTCTATTGTCAGAATTATTGTATAATTTTTGTTTTCATTTGCTATTACTTATTTATTAATCACAAACTATTAATATAGGGTGTCCCAAAATTAATGTAAGATTTAATTTATTTCCACCATCAATGAATATAGAACAATCATACCTTCTATTTTCCGTCTTCATTGGTTTCTGCAAACCATCTTCTGTTGGCGAGCGCTTTCAGACATTGTCCATCTTCTGGCCGAATACATGCGTACACTGTCACTGTCTGTATTCAACTGTGTTTGTATTCTGTGGGTCAGTCTGATGTGTCAGGTATAGCTGTAACAGTCGCTTTGTCGGCGATAAAGTCTGTAACACGCGCGAGTTATAAGGGTCAGAGTTCATTATTCCAGGTATTGGTTGAGGCAGGGATTAGTTGTTATCTCCTTTGTTGAGGTGTTCTAAGTGTTCCGAAAGTTTTTGTAAATGTGTCTATGTTTGATAGTGTGTGCCTATGGATTATGCTGTCTTATGTCTTTTTGTGTTGTTGTCGGTTTGTGTGTTGTTTGTTCGTTTATGTTTGTGTGTTCGTTTTAGTAACAGTAGCGGTCTAAATATGGTGTCAGATTGTGTGTTAAGTTGTTTGTTAATAATGTTATTGTTAGTGGTCTTTGTTTTGTAGATTTCCATGTTTTCTAAGATGTCTATCTTCCGTCCCTTCTGTTGTTTATGTAGCAACGTCATGGTTGTTTGTATGTCGGTGAGGTCGTGTCCGTTGTCTTGCAGATGGTTGCGTAGTTGGAGTCTCGTTTATTTTGTTTGTATGATTGTGCCTGTTCGTCAAATCTCGTTTTGAGTTTTCGTCCTGTTTGTCCTATGTACGTATGGTTGCATGTACATGTCAGTTTGTATACTCCGCTGGAGTTGAATGTTTCAGTCTTTTTGTCGTTCGTGTGTAGGTTGCGTTTCAGTGTATCGTCTGTTTTTAATACTGTGAGTATACCTTCTTTTCTAAATAGGTTTGAGTTTGTAAGTTTCAGTTCCTGTGTATGTTATTGTGAATCTATGATTTGCCTGTTCTTCCTGTTGTGTTTTCTTTTTAATTCAAATCTTGCATTAATTTTGGGACACCCTTTTTATTAGTTCTGCAGTTAGAAGAAATAAATAATATTTAAGAAAATTAAATAATCCTAAATACCTGTGAAGTGTGAAGGACTCGATCAATAGCTAATTCCAAAAGATGTTTAGTGTTATTGTAGCTTTGCCAAGTTTCTTCTCCAGACACCCATTCATATTTTACACGGGAAACATCTCTTCGACAAAGTATAGCAACATGAAGGAGAGGTTCAGTAGGACTGTCTTCACCTATTACATTTAATTAAGGGTACTATTGAAAACTAGATAGAAATTGAATAAACCTAATTAAGGTTCGTGAAATCTAAAATTGACACCATGTTTAAATGAAAATTATATTTAAATTTATAAACACACTCAAACACTGTTAAAAAACAGTTTCAGTAATTGTATTATTGATTGTAATATTTCATTTTTAATTACAGATTTCCTTAATCTCGTATTTCCTGTTACATTTCTTATACTAATAATCATCACATATTAATGAACCATTTCATTACTTAATGTAGTAATTGATTAATTAATTAATCAAGTTCAAGAGGGAGAAAAAGTTGTTAACAAATTTAATTTATTTTTCCTTTATAAAAAAGTAATTTTATGTACACATAGATTTCCACCATCTCCAGAAATATTCATTTATACTTCTACCAGGCTTGACCATGTAGAAAAGTTAATTTTTGATGGCTTTCATACATCATGTGATGGCTTCTTCAAGGAATGATTTCATTCTACTTTCATTCCTGAAGAAGCCATCACAAGATGTGCAAAAGCACAGAAAATTAACTTTTTAATCTATTGCTTATAAATAATAAAAAATTATTATTATTACNTCAGGGCTGAAAGTAGAATAAGCACATTTGTGCGAAAGCTTGGCCTGATAATACATGGGCAAGCCCGGAAGAAGTATTTATAAGCAATTTTCAGATTGCTACAGAAAAAATTGATAAACACTATAAAGCTAGTACAATATAAAAAAAAAATAAAGTAATTATTAATGTCAGGCTTCAAGAAAGCTCAAGCCAAATTATTACATCTAAAAAAAAAAAAGAAAATTATAAATAAAACTAAATTATTGGTATGATATTTTTCATTTAAAGAGGTGATTTTAAAGATAAGAAATTATGAGACAAAAATTAGAAGTATTCAAAAACACCCTAAGATGAGAAAGGGTGTGTATCTGTACATGCTTTTCATGCATGCAAGAATGTAAGCAAATACATGCTACACTTAGAAAAGAACTTAAACCCATGTTTTTGAGGAAAAGTAAACATTTGATACACGATTGAACTTCTTTTTTTAATATTTTTATTTTACATTTGAATTGGAATTGATTTTTGTTTGAATATTTTTGTTTAAAGAAGGGAAATATAACTTGCTTTGCATGCTTGAAAGCAATGTTGAGTTAGAATAATCTTGCCTAAATAAAAAACAAGAATTACTGTGTGCATCTGTAATAAGTATTAAAGGAAGACATTGATTTTGGAAGAAAGGAGTCTACCTGCAGTGAGGGCTGAGATAAAGTGTGGTTGTCGTTCCTGGAAGACATACATGAATCTGACTCGCTCCTTAGAATAGTGTGATTCAAGGGCGAGACGGCGCATGGACTGCCTATGAGGATCGTGGGATGGGGTGTCACCACATACCAGTACCACACAAAGTTTGCGGCGAGCCCATGGAAGTCCACTTGGACAAAGTGCATCCAGCATTCTCTGTTGAGTCACAAGAAAACATTTTTCATTATAATTCTTAAAGACCCTTCAGTTCAAGTTATTATTATATGTTGAGGGGAAAACATTATCTCCATTAAATAATGATTTTGTTGTGGTATTTAATCCCACATTAAATTTTATACAAAAAATGCAAGGGAGTTAGAATAAAAAAATCTTACTACCTCATTGTCGGCTATTCTTTAGACTCTCGAAGCGAGAGACCCGGGTTTGAGTCCTGGCTGAAGATTTTTATGCTAACTCCCCTGCATTTCTTGTACATCTCCATTAAAATTTAAAAATAGATCAATGAAAAATACAATTTTTGTAATGAATATATATATANTTTTCTGGAAACCTTTTTTAAGGACAGGGTTTAAATAAAATCTGTAAATGCTTTATTTGGAATAAAGTAATCAGACCTAAAAAAACAAAAACAACCTCTATCATGACTGAGGTGAAAACAAACTGAGAAATAAAATATCAATATTAGTAAATCTGTTAGAAATAGTTAAACTAGACATTTAATAAAAAGGATAATTACTTCATTAACAGAGATAATTTGTAAAAAATACTAAGCAAATAAACATTTTAAAAATGTATCTAAATAAAAAATTCACAAATAAATTAAAATGAGAAACTTATCAAGCTAACAATATACATTTAAATGTTAAAGATTATTCTAAATTTTTAATATAGTAAAACTTAAATTAAAAAAATATGCAAGGACTACTGGAAACGGTGTGAATTCCTAAACATTGTAGTTAAAGAATATTTGAAATTGAGCTTTCCACTTTATGTTTACCCCTGTCCAAAAGTAAAAATTTTCTAAATAACAAAGAAAATTGAATTTTCATGAATAATTTTCAAATGCTATCATGTAATAGTATTAATTGGATTTAATTACTCTTCTAATAATATTCCCTATTCTTTTTCTATGCTATATTATTTATATAGGAAGTAAGACCAGATCTGAAAAGCCCTTAGCATAAAGCCTAAAGCCTCACTTTACTATCAAAAGTCATAATAACGTCAACTATTTCCCTATTTATAAATTAATTTTTAAACAACACACATGTGAAGGCTCAAATCAGAACAATTACTTCTTCTTAAAATAGTTCCACAGTTCATTTAATTCAATGAAATTTGGCATATTGTATTTTTTAAAGTCAAAAGATATTGTCTGAGTTCATTATTGTGCAAATCAGGCCAATTGGAGTGAGGTTTTGCCTGAATTTCAAGTGCGATGAAAAGTGTAAGGGTTAACTTGAAATCTGGTTAAATAATTTTCCAGTGCTCTGGTGGCCGAAATTTTAATCCACATATCTTTTCTTGTTGCAGTGCTATAAAAGATCATTTAAATATTCGTGGAAAACAAACAACAATATAAATTATTAAAAAAGGAATGAAGATTTATAAGTAATCCAAAATTTGAATAGTAATATTTTTAATGGTTGCAAACAGTTCATGTTCAAAAGTTAAAATTTTCTAAATAACAAAGAAACATTTTTTTTTTGTTAGCAGTTTTTATTTGTTTTTTGTTAATTCTTTTTTGTGATCATTGATTCTACAGGAAATAGAATTTTTGGTTCGGTAAATGTATGAAACATGGCAATTAGGAGTGGAACAAGGAATTATATAGACGACATTGGCTCTTTTAGGGAGGGAGTGGGGTCTTTGGGGTGGGAGTAAAGAGGTTTAAGTTTCTTACTAGTGTGAAAAGCAAGCTTCAGGTTAAGGAAAGTTTTTCTTAGAGATTTTTTTTTATTTTTTTCAGAAAGTTTAGGAATATTAGGTAGGGCTAGAAAAGTAAGGTCATTGTTTTGGGAGGGGGATTGGTTTGGGAAATGGAAATGTAGAATTTGTTAACGAGTTTTTGTATGGTGTGCATAGGGAAACAATTAGAGAGGAGAATGTCTTCACATGTTTGATATTTCTATTGTGGTATGTCTTGTCAGAGAGTGTAAGTGACCTGTAGATGAGATTATTGGCCACATTTATTTTTTGATTGATGATGAGGGTGAGATGAGTTGAAATGTAGATGACGACCTGAGTAAGTGTTCTTTGTGTACGAAGAGAATATTTTCTTATGATATTGTATTAAAAATCTTTGAAGATGGCTTACACTGTAAGCCAAAATTTCAACAAATAAAAAATACATTTTTTTAAAATTGGATTAATTTTGACTGAACCACAAAAAAGTTTCTGCTCTTAAAACATATTTTTTTCTCTTGTTTCATACATGTCCTATTTCATTGCTTTTTCACATAATTTTTGCTATCATGTTATTATTTACAATGACTAAAGTTCCTGTAACTTTTGTTTTTAACAAAATATAGTATTAAATAAAATCAAAATAATTTTAGCAAATCATTCTAAGCTTTTGTATATCTAAAGCCCTTAACATTTGATAATTGCTTTGAATATTCCTGGAACAACCATTTATTTCTCGTTAATATACAAAATATTTGCTTTATTGCCTTGGCAACATTTTCAGTAGAAAAGGGTGAAAAAATGGACCTGTCATGTGCTCTTATTTCTCCTTGGTAATAACTTAAAAAATTGAAATATGACATCCAAATAGCAGATTTTGAAATGACCAAGCATGTTATTTATTTATTTTTTTCTTCGAGTCATTAAACTCAGGGTTTTGGTTTCTTTTAAACTTTTTTATCTTTAAAATAGTTCATAAGAAATTGGAGTTCATCTGCAAACCCCTACTTCATAAATGCATGTGTCTCATTTGCATACAGCATTCTAAGAATAACTAGAGGTGACAGACTACATTTTTCTTAATCAAATGTTTTAGTGAAAATCATTAATCTATAGTAGATTGGAGAACAAAAATTAAAAAAATTTTTTTTAAAATCTGTCATGACAAAGATCACAGTAGAACCATTCCTTTAGAATTTGGTATAAACTCATTAAATAAATATTGAGGGAAAATTATAATTGAAGTTACTTAATTTTTAAGATTTACTGCTTTAATGCAACAAATTTTATTTTTAATTTTATAGTAAAAATATGAAGTAGATCAAGGCTGAATCATGAGTAGTTCTTGTTTTTAAATAATAAATTGTAGAATGATTTGAATTAAATCACTAGGAATAATATTTTTTTAAAAAGTAAAATTAATTAATGGATCAAATTATAATACCTGTGAGGATAATCTTGGGAGAAGGAGGTAGTTATTACTCTTTATAACATCATGCATTGTGTGAACCGGGATATCAGACATGCTGACAGATGCAACTGGGCGCTCAGTGATCTCATTAAAGACAAGCAAAGCATCTTGCTCAGTGGAGACCTGATATCTGTTCCTGAGTACTTCTGTTTCTGGCCCCGGAGGTACAAAGCTGAAATTAGCACATGGAATAAGAAAATATAAACACTGGATAATTTCAATAATTTATTAATGTAAATAACTTGTTTTTTTTTTTTAAATATACATCAAGTTAATAAAAAAAAAAAAAAAAAAATCAAGCGTGTACTTTGCTTGATGGAGAAGCTGCCGAATGGCAGTACTCCTAAATCACTACTTACTATATTTACATTCTTTTTGTTTGTTTTTTTCTTTTAAATTATTATTAGGAAGTGTTGGCAAAGAGTGCATAAGAAGCCGTGAGGTCACACGGTCATTTCCTCTTTAGGCGGCGTGGTGGGTAATTAGGATGGGTAATACTAGATAGACTTTGGGCTAAAGGATTGGGATGCATGGAAAGGTCAGAATGGAATTTATTAAAAAGGTTATTGATAATGTCTTTTACAAAAGGGATTTCAAGGTCAATGTGAAGTAAGAAGTTTGCGACGTAAAAAGTGCATCAACTAAGATTCTGAGGATTTTGGATTGGAAGGACTATTTCTTTGGATGTTGGATGGTTTAGTAGTTCCCCATAGTTTGTCTTCATTCGTCAAAATAGGTCTCTGTAGCATCTTATAAAGAGTGAGTTTGTTAGTCACAGTTAAAGTTGACTTGCAGTTTAACAGCTTGTAAAGTTGTCCAAATCTCCTATTTAGGTCCTGTCTTTTGATTTTTGTATGTGTTAGTGAAGAGTGTTCCATGTTAGTCGAGAGTCAAGATGAAGGCCCTGGTACCCGACGTAGTCGGAAGTTGGGATAGGAATATCGTTAAAGTAATGATTTTACTTTACATTAAAATCATGTAATGATTTTAAATTCTGCCAGGTTGTTTCTTCCTTGGTGTGAATGTAACATAACAGCATTTACTTTCATTGACCCTAATGCCCCAGCGCTGGCACCATTGCTGTATGTCTAAGAGTAGAACTAAGTGTTTAATTATAACCAAAAATAAAAAAATAAGGTGAAATAAAGTAGAAGAAGAAATACAATGGATACTTATAAATTTACAAGATGCATAGGTGAGGATGAATATCTATCTACTAATTTATTATGCAATAGCAACCTATTCATATCATATTTATTTATTCAATTTAATTTTATTCTATAATAATAATAATGAAATAATAAGAGACAAATGCCAGTTAAGCATAAACTAAAACACTGTTACTTCAACTGAGTAGCATGATTAGAATCGAAATAGTTCAATTGAAAAGTTTGTAACATCATTGTTACATGAATCATTTTTATTTGTATGTATCTTGTTGTCTAGAAAACTTTCAGTCTAAAAACCAACATTCAGTCTTATAAAAACTTGCACGATATACTCTTGTGTTTCCGAACGAATTACATTTGGTGTTTTGTTCATAGTTAAGCTATAACAGAGCTTATAAAAAATTTCCAATTATCACAAAATGATTCTCCGATTCATCAATTCATTTGATTTAAATATAAAGTGTAAAACTGATTTACTATTTGTCGAAGGGCAAAGCTATACAATTATAAGGAATAAAATCTGATAAACTTCACTCGAAGATAATGATACTTATTTATTAAAGCTAGACGTTTTCGAGACTCAATGTCTCATTCTCAGAGCTCAGGACTTGTTCAGACGCGAGTCTAGGAATCAGTCCATTACTAGACACTCGTCTGAAAGATTCCTAAGGTCTGAGGATGAGACATTGAGTCTCAAAAGTGCTCAGCATTATAAATAAATGTCATTATCACCGCCATTCAGCTAGGTATTTGAGACATTTTAAATTGCTTGACTGTGAAATATACACTAACAAATAAGTATCAAAATATAAAATTTCAGTGATTTTTTCTTATAAGTTAATATAGTTTTAGGGGGATCAAGTCAATAATTGACAGAAAATCATGAGATAATAATACGATATTCTTTTTGGGAAAAAATCCTTATGGTAAATTTTTAGTCCTGAAATGTACCTTAATGAAGCATTACTATCATTGGAGAGTATAAACTTTTTTCTACAAATTAACCTTAAAAACTTTTATACATGTATAAATAAATACTGGTCATGCAACAGACCCAAAAGCGACACGCTCTCTATGGTAGAATGCAGTGATTAAATATCGAAGTCGAAGTGAATCAGTCCTCTGGAAAACAAGAGCTCGGATTTTGTTGTCACTCCAACCATTTAAGAAACCATCCACTGAGTCGTCATTAACCATCGGTACAAGTTTATATGGCAACCTGAACCTCACAAACTCTGCAACATTAAATTTTTTTACATTAAAGAATAATTTTTTAATAAAAAATTTACTTAAGTATTGTTAAAGTAATATAAGAAAGAGAATAATTGTATATACTATATA
>KZ808103.1:155231-168597 GCA_000696205.2 Oncopeltus fasciatus | reverse complement strand
AAAAAAAAAAAAAAAAAAAAAAAAAAAAAAAAAAAAAAAAAAAAAAAAAAAAAAAAAAAAAAATCAAGCGTGTACTTTGCTTGATGGAGAAGCTGCCGAATGGCAGTACTCCTAAATCACTACTTACTATATTTACATTCTTTTTGTTTGTTTTTTTCTTTTAAATTATTATTAGGAAGTGTTGGCAAAGAGTGCATAAGAAGCCGTGAGGTCACACGGTCATTTCCTCTTTAGGCGGCGTGGTGGGTAATTAGGATGGGTAATACTAGATAGACTTTGGGCTAAAGGATTGGGATGCATGGAAAGGTCAGAATGGAATTTATTAAAAAGGTTATTGATAATGTCTTTTACAAAAGGGATTTCAAGGTCAATGTGAAGTAAGAAGTTTGCGACGTAAAAAGTGCATCAACTAAGATTCTGAGGATTTTGGATTGGAAGGACTATTTCTTTGGATGTTGGATGGTTTAGTAGTTCCCCATAGTTTGTCTTCATTCGTCAAAATAGGTCTCTGTAGCATCTTATAAAGAGTGAGTTTGTTAGTCACAGTTAAAGTTGACTTGCAGTTTAACAGCTTGTAAAGTTGTCCAAATCTCCTATTTAGGTCCTGTCTTTTGATTTTTGTATGTGTTAGTGAAGAGTGTTCCATGTTAGTCGAGAGTCAAGATGAAGGCCCTGGTACCCGACGTAGTCGGAAGTTGGGATAGGAATATCGTTAAAGTAATGATTTTACTTTACATTAAAATCATGTAATGATTTTAAATTCTGCCAGGTTGTTTCTTCCTTGGTGTGAATGTAACATAACAGCATTTACTTTCATTGACCCTAATGCCCCAGCGCTGGCACCATTGCTGTATGTCTAAGAGTAGAACTAAGTGTTTAATTATAACCAAAAATAAAAAAATAAGGTGAAATAAAGTAGAAGAAGAAATACAATGGATACTTATAAATTTACAAGATGCATAGGTGAGGATGAATATCTATCTACTAATTTATTATGCAATAGCAACCTATTCATATCATATTTATTTATTATTTCCTAAAATAAATTATTTACTTCACATAGTTTTCTTTGCGCATTATTCAATGCTTAATTCCGTTACTACATTACTATAATTTAGCTAAAACAATCAGTTAAATTCCTGATCAGTTCCTATTTCATAATGTAGCATCGGAAAGAATAAGTACAAAAAAGAATTTTGGTTTTGTAAAAAAGTACATTCATTTATTCAGTCACTAACTGGGAATATGTTACCTCCAATATATCTATATTCTATATAGAAATAAGTTTATATTTGTAATTAGAAATAAGCTTTATTTCAACTAGAATAATAAGTTTTATAATCACTCTGTAGCACAAGAAAGAGGTAGATTCAATAAAAATGACCAACTTTAACTTAAATTTAAAAAAAAAAAATTTTTTCCCTAAACAACAACTTATCATCGGGTAGTAAAAAATGTCATGAATTGTATGTAAACAGATGACTAAAGTAAATTTACCTAGATGTGATGGAAAGTTTATGGAAAAGAGTGATGTCCCTATCGTTCATCTTGAACCTGAAGCCTCCAAAGACTACATCTAATGGATCAAATTGCCTGTAGTGGGACTCACGACGAGGACGAGCCTCTCCCACTCTTCCAAAGTTGTCGAACATCCTCCTCCTTTCAGGGTCTGTGAGGATTTCATATGCTTGAGTGATCTCCACAAACTTATCAGCTGCTGAAGGGTCATTATTTTTATCTGGATGCCTAGGAATAAAGATAATGTTAATGCTCTATAAAATATTTAAAAAATAAACATTTATGGATATCAGAAAGGTAATTGATGGTAATGGTAAATTTGATTGTACACGTTCTTATTTTATCAAACAATATTTAATTGTAAGAATAATGTCATAAGTACTTAAGAAGAGAGGAACCACAGGATTCTTAAGGCTCTTCTATTCTATTCTATTTTTAATTTATATATCTATCTTGCCATATGAATGGAGGGAAAGTATTACTTATACTTAGCACAATCTATTTCCTTCATTAGAAAAATTTATTGAACTGAAAGCCAATCTAATATTGCCATTGATAATCTTAAAAATTAATGCAAATCAATAAATTACAGTTAAATTTAAGTAAATCTAGAGTCATGGAAATCTATTTCCCAGAGAATGAAGTAAATATCAAAATTGGATCAATCTTAAACTTAATCTTCATCATCTTTTAAGACTTCATCATTCATTCAGATAACCTTTAAGATATAAATATCACTTCAGTAGTTTTTAGGTTTTAGTTTTAATATGTTCTATGAATTATTTTAAAAGTACGTCAGTGGTCAATGAAATTTCTTGCACAACCACAGCAAAATATATGTGTTTTATCACTCATGAACAACTTAAGTGAATGCAATAAATAAATCCAGTTAATAAAATTAACTTAATAACAATTGTTTATATTATGAAAAATCTAACAAATTATTAAACGATTAAATGTTAGAGAANGGGATAATATACCACAATAAAAAAAAAACTAACAAATTATTTAAATTGAAATATGTGTCTTTTTATCTTTTTAAAATAATGAAAACAAATTTATTATTCAGCTTATTTTATTTTATTTTTTTATTTGCTGAAATAAGAGTAAGAAAGGTTTCAAAGAAGAACAAATTGAAAATTGAAAAATGGACACCTTGGGTCTATTGTGTCCCCAATCAATCTTTAAAAAAAAAAAAAAAAAAACCTGAGGCCATTAATAAATTTATGTCTCTAGGATATCATAGAAAGTGCAATATGAACATTATAATTGTCCCTCCAAAGATTTTGAATCTCCTTTTGGAGAGAACTTCAAAATTGCTTTAAATGAGCTCTGCAGCTTCTAGGCTGTAAATTAAAAATTATGTTACAGTATTTTGACCGTTGACATTATTATTAGATGATTTTAGTTGAGGTTCGGTCAAGACAGATCCAAAAAAATACAAATTAAAAAAAAAAAGTATATATTTTTTAAAGATTATCTTCCAACGATTCGGATTAAATTGTAAGCCATCTTCAGGGCTGTAGAAATACAATGTCATGAGAATACAATAATAATTTACAAAATTATAATATTGAATTGCTATAATGCAATGTGATATCAAAAGTATGAATGTAGAAAGATATGTAAGATAATTTTAAAACATGCAGAACAGCAACTTATTAAAACAATTATTGAAAAAAAAAAAAAATTTAAAACAGTAATTGACTATACCTGCCTATCATAAAGACGAGAGAGGAAGTCCTGTCCATAAGTTCACATTTCCACGACTGAGAGAAAAATATATAATTTTTGAAAAAAACACCGTGGGTGGTGGGAGACCTAATTCAAACATTTTCAACATTCTAAAAACCATTAGCCCTCCTTCAAAATAAACCCGTCAAACATTTTTCCCAGTTCCAAATTTACTCATTCCCAATAATACCCATTCTTTTTTCTTTTGTCCTTTTTATTGCCCCCTTTTGAAACAGGCCGCTCTCTATTCATACCTTCTGCCTCTTACCTTCACCCCCTCCCATCACCCATATAACTTTTTCAAAAATTATATATTTTTCTCTGTCATGGAAATGTGAACTTAGGAACAGGACACAGTATTTCTACAGCCCTGAAGAGGGCTTACAATGTAAGCCGAAACGTTGGGAGATAATCTTTAAAAAAAATACACCTTTTTTTTTTAAATTTGTATTTTTTTGGATCTACCTTTACTGAACCCCAACTAAAATCATTTAATAGTAAATACCTACTCTTATTTGTTTGATTTCTTTTTACAACTTCTAAAATATGTCTTTTACAAATAAAAAAACCTAAGCAGAGTTTTATTACTCTAAACTAAATATTATGCCTTCTGCATCAAAAAAGTATTTCTATTTACACTACCCCTTTAGGTATTACCTCACCCCTACTCATTAGATTTGTCAAATAAAAGACTCAAAACTCACATTTTTTTTATCTTTGCAATTAAAAGCTAAACTCCATTAAGATGTTCACGTAGGCTTCCACAGTCATCAGATGTATGTAAAGTTTTTTCCGGGTTGGACCGTGTAAAGTTTTTGATGGTTGCCGAGCTTTCGCACATCCTGTGATGGCTTCTTCAGGGCTGAATAGAGAATGACATTCCATCACAGGATGTGCGAAAGCTCGGCAACCATCAAAAACTTTACACGGTCCAACCCGGAAAAAACTTTACATAAACTCCATTAAGTTAAGAAACTGATTGTGGTTTCTAAACTACTAAATTAAAATTCAGGGTTCTGGTAAAAGCCCAATCCTAATTTTTCAATTTTGTTTTATAAGTCTAATAATATTTCTTTCATCAATAAATTACTTTGTGTTTAGTTTTATTAGTAAAAACAAAATTTAGGCTAGCAGCAGCAAAAGGCTTTTTGTACTCATAATTAACACTAAAGGTAAATCCCTACTTCTATTTGAGAAATTTTGCTCAATAACAAATTCAGCACTACATTTTACATTAAAAAATAATATGTCAAATTTCATTAAGAGAAAAATCGAATTGAAATTTTTAGGCCACCCTGCTTAACAATGAATTTTACATCCAATTTTCAGTAAGTAAGCCTTTAATACAGTACATTAAAGAATTGTGATGTTAGAAGGTTTACAGGCAAATATATATAAGAACAAGAGGAAGAAACTAGGTTAACAAAAAAAAAATTAGAATGAGTAAAATTTTTGGGGAGACTTCTCGCTCAAATCGAAATTTTTCAAGTTGGATCAAGTGGCATTTGAAAACAGTTTTATTTATTAAAGCTCGTCATTAGTAAAACCATAATCATACCTCAATTAAATTTACTAATAATGAGACCCCCACAATGAGTAAATTTCATTGATAAACCCAATAAGCGCCTGGTAAGGATTACTTCCACAAATTCTTTTACACATTTTCCAAGAAAAAATTATGTTATAAGTTGTTCCAGCAAAGGTGAAAATATGTTATTTTTTCCAAGAAACGGATATCAATATGTGGTCAGCATACAATGATAGATAAATTTAATTGGTCATTTTGTGATTGTGAGAAAATCACTTTGCACATAAATACTAATAGTAAATATCTCTGCTCATACCTTATTTGGAAATCATACAGCCTGTTTGGATCATTTAAATATTCATCATTTACTACACTTTAAAAGTATAGATTACTAATTATATTTGTTGTGAGAACTGTTAAACCAGAATTAGATACAAATACAGGAAAATCAATATCCATTTGTACATAACTTCCCCTCTTTATTCTCTCGAAGGCTCAAAAATCAACAGTAGAAACTTTTTTCCAAGCTGTTGCACAGGCAAGCTGAAGAGTACTCATTTTCTTTTTTTTTTTAATGTGCTTTCTTGACACATTTCATAATTCATATTATATACTATAATAAAATATTACTTTGACCCATTTAAGCATTTGATCAAATTTTGTTCAGACAGACATAAAACAGATCAATTTCCAAAAAAAAAAATTTTTTGATTCCAGGAACCTTAAATCAAAATTATCAGAGCATAATAAAGCAATATTATAATTTTTTAAAAGTAAATACTGTAAGTGTACAATAGAGAACTCTGGTCTGGCTCTACCATAAATAAATTATGAAGTTCAACAATCCAAAGAAGCGAGGAACATAAATCCTAAAAGCAGAAAAAACCAACACTTCAAACCTTAATAATAAGTGGTCCATCATCACAAAGCCCAGCATAAATGTACTTTTAAATATTCCATACAAAAAATTATAACAAAAACTGTTTGGTTAAACAAAACTAAAACATATTAAAAAACTACTGAAGTGATTTTTATTTACTTGTCTGTAACTGGCAATAAAGAATATAGAGAACATTGTCTATTTAATATGTAGAGAACATACTGTGATTTAAATTAAATAAATCCTGGCTCCTAGAGGCAAAACACTATAGCATTTTTTTTTTATAAAGCAGTGAAGTAATCATAGCAGAGTCAAGCATATATTCAGAGCAGATAAGCTTTCCACTTCCTAGTAAGGCTTTTTTAAGATGGGAAAAGGTCGTCACGGTGACTTCCATACTAGGGTGCCATTAAACTGCAGCTTTTAAGTCAAACAGATAAATGAAGGATGAGGGAGGGATTCCAAGGGGGTTCTTTAGACTTAAGAATACTTTCACCCAGTCTTCAAATCCTCACTAATATGAGTGAATAAAATCTCTTCTTCAAGGTAAATAGGATATAAGTTTTCTCCATCATATGTGATATGTGTATACTTCTATTAAGAAGTGGAGGGGTGGATTAATTATTGGGAAGTTGGTAACTTTTCAGGATTCAACTAGTCTGTGTGAGATTCGGGTCACCAGAATGCATATCTCCAAACCGAAAAACCACAGTTAGTTTTCTATAAGATTCTCGTCCAGTTGATGCCTTGTCTTTAAAATCAGATAGTTGTCATACCTATGTTAACATTTCTGATAAATTTATGGGTACACTGCCATCTTTGTCTGACTTCATTTTTCTTTCTCTAATGGTTCTTAAAAAAGAGAAAGGGTATTTATTTACAATGTGTTTTTCATTCAAACCTAGGATCCTCCCTGAAAAAAGTTTATTATAGCCTTTTTAATAACAGTGGTAAAAAAACAAAAACAGAATGACACTGACTGATTAATATCATTTTGACCTCAGAAATGATTTGAGATTTAGAGTTGCAAGTCTAGTTCTTCTCTGAAAATGGATCAATTTATTTTTTTCTTTGATGAGTTTGGGTAACAGGAGCCAGTAAAGGATTTTTCAGATCACATTAATGAGGACTGGAAAACTATCTGCATCCAGCTTGAAACTGAAGACCTGTCAGATGCCTTGGTTGTTGTAATTGGTTTGATGGATGAGATTCGGGTTCATCAAGAGTTAAAACTGTGAAATCTCACCACACTAATATCTTCTCGTTTGCTGTCTATCAATAAGTCCATTTGTATTTTAAAGTTCAGAAAAGAATTTCATAAATATTTCTTCTGGGCTTGACCATGTAGTAAAGTATCTTCTTGCCAAGCTTCCACACATCATGTGATGGCTTCTTCAGGGCTGAAAATAGAATGATTTTTGCTCATTCTCCTTTCAGCTCTGAAGAAGCCATCATATGATGTGCAAAAGCTTGGCAAGAAGAATACTTACTACATGGTCAAGCCAGGAAAAATATTTATAAATATTCCTGGAAAATGTGAAAGCCTATGTGAACACCTAAAAAAGAATTTGTAAAAAGGCCACAGAAGATAACTGGCACAAAAATCTTAGGTAGATTTTAATTAGGCAAACAAAAGTGCCAGTGGAATTCTCCTTTTTTTTCTGATATGGTTCAACACAAAAAATACTGTTGAAATCTGGTCATAATAAAAATAAATTCCTCACAAATTCCTAGCCACATTAGTCCTAATGAACACAAAGGTCCAACCTGTAATTGGAGTGAGATTTTCTAGGCGGTTAGGAGATTTATACTTTGTTAAAATACATATCTATTTCAAGCCTCTAGTAACTGAAACTTTCGCAACTAGGAATAAGAGCAAGGGTAGATAATAGGGCGAGTCAATAGAATTACATCACAACAAGGAACTTGACTGAATGATTAGTAATAAGCACTTTGTAGATATGTATATACAGGGATTAAAAAATTGTATTTTCAATATTACTAGGTCAGTCATTTTCTTTACTGTTGACAGGCTTATTGTTTTTATGTGTGATACATCCAAGGCACAACCTAAAAACATGTAATGAGATAATCCAATAAAGACTTTTGTTTTCATGCCTCACATTTTATTTCAGGAATTAATTATACCATTTAGCAAGATAAAAATAATGAATATGGTCGACTTCTTTGCTCTAAAGAAACTCACTGATTTTTAATTAATGACTGTAGCATTCAAGTTTAAAGTTTTTAAAAGAATAAATGCAGATTATAAAAGAGATTACGGAAGGTAGACTGCTAAAACTGCAGCTTGAGATATTGATGAATAAAAAGTGTATCGAGAAATTAGGACCCACAATAGTGAGTTCACTGTTCAGGATAGGTGAATCTTTAGAGATCCCAGAAGTGTCATTCACAAGCAATTAAATATATGATTCTAACTGAGTAATAGGAAAAATCTTAGGGTGGTGAAGATGGAGTTCCAAGCTCAGAACATCACTATTGGAAGAGAATTTCTTAGGCATAAAAAAATGTGTCCCAATTTCACCTAACTAGGAATAAAACTGCTATGGCTAGAGTGCATCATCACCTCATCCCCACAAGGAATATGAATTGAATGTAAAATCAGTAATTTTTTTTTGTCACAGTAGATTCTTGTACAAAGTAACTGGGTAGAGGTGATTTCTAACTAACTAACTGCATTGTTTGCGAACAACAAAAGTTCTTCCTTCTTAAAATTAACCACTATATAATAATGAACAACATGATTTCACAACAGTCGATATATAATGAGTGAAGTAAACCAGCTGAGGAATTAATAGAAAAAAAAGAACCTGGAATGGTTTATGCTAATATTTGGAAAACTTTATGACACTTCGTATTTGGACCTCCTGTTGATGACAATATAACTGCGGCAAAATTTCTCAATGAGTATTATCAGGAAAAGAATATTAAAGACTTACCACTCCTTAGCTAAATTCTTATAAGCTCTTTTTATTTCGGGAACTGTAGCTGATTTATGAATACCCAAAACTTTGTATGGGTCATCTAATCCCCAAATCAAATTGGTTAACAACAACAGATTGAAAAATTGGTAAATACATTTCATCTCTAAATTAACGGCTTAAATTTAAAAATTAACTATTCCCAGTAACAATTTACTCCATTTAAATAAAAGCAACCCTAAAGATAATCCAGTTTACTTAAAAACATCTGTCTTCCATATTGATTTTACTAGTTCCTTTATCGACTTCGACTTTGACAGTTATTTTTTAAGAATAATATACATATACGTTTGTAGTTTTCTTAATAATCTTATTAAATGTCTCTATTTTTATTAAATGAATACTTATAGTGAAATTTGTAAATATTTTAGGTGTAATTAAAAGGGATATTTTGTGTTGTTATGTTGCGTCCTTGAGAAGCCTCAGTTCGTTTATTATAGAACTTTTGATGAAAGTTGAAATTTAAGTATTTATTATTAATTTAGTTTGTAATTGTAATGTGGTCTAGATCCTTGGGTTATTAATTTCCTTAGAGTAGTCTTAAGTTCTTCACGTGACATTTATGTACCTAAGTTTTCCCGAAGCGTCTTCTCCCCAGCCCATTAAACATGAACTCAGATGTGAAAACTAATGTATTAGGAAATCTCAGTTTTAAAGGCGATTCTTTCCCAAATTTGAGTGAATTTGATTCAGATTCGATTATTGACGAGTACCGTAAAGAAAGGTAAGCCATGATAAAAGTCTTTAATAACTTAATTTTGACATTTGAGGGATAATTGTTTGCCTCAATGAACAATAAAAATTGAGGTCAAATTGATTCAGCACTTTCAATAATTTAAAAAAGTTTTAGATTACATGCTTATGTTGCATTTGCTTTTTTTATTCTTACATTTTTGTGCTTATTGCCTGACTTGTCATTTTCACTTTTTTTGTATGTTTGTTTGTTTTATTGTCCATGAAGTAATAAATCATTCAGGATTTATTTATGCATTAAAAAAAAGTTTGTTATACTGATGAGATTTTTGGCTTTCATTAGTATATTTGTTCTGCGTACCATTGTTGATTTGATTCCACTCTTCAATTCTTTTATGTATTCATTCTTCTTTTTAATTAATTGTTTCCTAACATTATCTTCTGCTTGTAAATATAAAAATCATTTCCTCTTTTGATATCACCTTGATAAATAATTATCTCGTCAGGGCCAAGAATAACAGTTTATTTTTACTTCATTCCTGGAGATCCTTTTATGGGAACTGGGTCAATATATTTCTCACTTATTACCATTACTTTTAATTTGGTTAATTTTGTACATTTATGTATAGTTTAAAGTTAAATAATAAAAAAATGACTCCATTATTTCATTCACTGTATGGAGTATTATTTCGCAAAATGATATATCATTAATTTACTTCCAGCTCTTCCTTTACAAAAACAGAGAAAATTTTGTAGTTTTTTTTCTTCTTGAAATTATTGTAATATAACAGAAAAAAAATCAAGATTACTGGTAATTGGAGATATTGGGTTGTATTATTTAGAATATTGTGTTTTAATGATATGTAACAATCTTATTTTCAATTAAAGAGTTATGTCAGACAAATTTACTACTAATGCTAATTTAATTTTGTGTGATATAATTTTTATTAATATTTATTATGGAAAATCATATTATCTCTTAGTAAAATATATTTCCCATTATGTTCCAGTAATGTTAGCTACTCCTCTGCCCCCCCTTCCTCCCCACCCCTTTTTAAAGCCTAGTTTTCATAGATTAATACTTCATCTACATTTATTTCGCAAAATGATATATCTATGTATGAATTAAAATTAACTTTAGAAGCCAACTTTCTTTCTATTTTTTTCAAGCTTTGTAATCCATATTTTCTCAACTATCTCGCGCTCTATATGTGNTGATACGCGAGTACCGAATTATATATATATATATATATATATATCAAATGAAGTGTATAAATGATATTGAAGACCGATATAATCAGAAAAGTTTTAGCAATAATGTCAAATATCGCATAAATGAATAATAATTTGGCACCTGATGCTGTCTCATCCTTTTTCTGTATCTATTTACAACCTATTCAGGCCCTTATTTTCTTGAAAAATAAATAAAGGAAAGAAAAACCTTTTATAAGGTATAGTTTTTTCCCCACCTTAACTATGCCAGGATTGAAGTCACTTAGTTCCCGGATAACAGATACTTCAATCCCTACTTTTGTCTGTAACTTTATACCCTTTAACTTTTAAATGTTTGTTCATCACTAAGGTCTCCGGAATAAAGGAGGAAACAATTTTTTTGAGTGAATTATCTTAATTTGTGGATTATTACCCAGATAACCAATTGGTATTTTCACTAGAATTGTCCATATCTTGGGTTACTTTAATCTTACTAAGCAATTCATAGAAAAAAATATTTGCCATATATGGCCTAGTAAGATTATGAGTTAGCTCATTAGACAATTTTGCTCCATTACATCCTCAGAGTCAAAGAACAATATCTTGAGCTGATTTCCTTTGATTTTTTTAATAGCCTCGATGCCCAGTAGGTTAACTGAATGACAATTTTGCTTGCATATATTTTTGGTCCTTCGCAGTAAAAGAAACTTTTTTTTTTTTACTGCCATTGCTGGTCTTGAATTTCCAAATGCAAAATGTTTTTATTTCTAAAATTGTACATATTATATAAATGTTATTTGGTACTAGTCTGTTAAACACCTCAAACAAGTTAATAATCTTTAAAATCAGCAAGTTATTAATAGATAATAATTATTGACCTCTGGGAAGGGAGAAGGTTATTTCCCCGTGCTTGTCAGAATAATTTTTTTTAAAAAATGCGTTTAACCACTGCAGCAGTTGATTCAAGAATGGATACTTCAATGTTTGTTAATTAAAAAAAAAAAAAAATGTTTAAATTATTGATGAAGAGAAGACAGTTAATTTTCTCTAGTCATATGAAATTATTTCTAGTAAGATATTTTGGCATGTCATATGGACACAATATGAAATTGTCAGTGGGAAAAATAAGTAGATATGGTGATAAAGCTGTATTATTATTAAATGTATTATAAAAGAAACTTGGTTGGAGGGATCTTGGGTTCCGATCAAAGCAATAGTACTTTTCATTTATTCTCGATCTAAAGGCTATACCAATTCTGAGTTTTGTGATAACTCAATTTGAGTAAAGCATCCTTCGTTGATTTTAATAATCTTATGAGAGAGGTTTGTGGAGAATGGAAAGTCTCATGTTCCACCATCATTTATTGAGATAAGAAGGGATTGTTTGTTGAGATTTTCGAATCTCTTTTGAACAGAACAAAAAATAATTCTGGCAAGGTACAAAATTAGATCATCAACAGTTTATTTGGAGGCATTTGTCGTGGAGCAAATGAATGTTTCTGGCAGAAAAGAAGAAACATTACTAAAATAATAGAAGAAAGGATAAGACCAGGCTTACTTAGATGATTTTAGTTGGGGTTTGGTCAAGGTAGGTCCAAAAAATACAAATTTAAAAAAATGTATTTTTTAATAAAGGATTATCTGCCAACGTTTCGGCTTACATTGAAAGCCATCTTCAAGGCTGTAGAAATACAATGTCATGAGAATACAATAATAATTGAAATTAATATAATAGAGAATTGCAGTAATATAATGTGATATCAAGAGTATGAATGTAGAAAGCTATATAAGAAAATTTAAAAGATTTTGAAAAACAATTTGAAAAAGAACCAATTTGAAAAAAACAAACATGCAAACAGCTTATTGACAAGAAAAAAAATATTGAAATAACATTAAAGCAGTAATTTGCCTCACCTACCTATCATGAAGATGAGAGAGGACGTCCTGTCCCTAAGTTCACATTTCCATGACTAAAATATAAATTTTACTTCTACACAATGTGAGAGGTAAAAGGGTGGGGGGAAAAGGTACAAGGCGGAAGGTACAAAGGGAAAGCGGCCTGTTGCAAGAGAGGGCAATAAAAAGGACAAAGGAAAAAAGGCAGGGTATTATTGGGAATAAGTGACTTTGGAACTGGGAAAAATGTTTGACAGGTTTATTGAGAAGGAGGGCTAATGGTTTTTAGAATGTTGAAAATGTTAGAATAAGTTGAGGAAATTTGTTCTATGTCCGTTCTGTTGTTAACTGGATAGTGTTGTAAGTTGATGTGAACGGTTTCAGACAAAAGACGTTTGTGTTGATAGGGTTCAGTGGAAAGAATGGTTATGCTCTCGAAGTCAAATGTGTGTTCTTCATGAAAAACATGTTTAGTGAGGGCAGTTTTTATTAGTTTATTCTTTATGTCATTTTTATGGTTATAAATTTAATATGACCAGGATCCTTCATCATTAGTGATTGTTGGAATGTATATTTATATATGAAGAGAAAGCTACATTCAGTAAACTGTTCTACTTTTTAGATCCATCATCTCAACAGCATATTTTATATTAATAAGTAGAGAACATAAATTAATTCTCTAGAAGCAAGCTATCTCCTTCTGCAGTTTTTGAACTAAACTCTAAATGTCATTCGTTTGATTTATTAGATACACTAATACTTTTCATATAAATTATAATCCATTCATTTCAATATTAATTCTTATTAATAAACATACTTGACACTAATTTATTAATTAAATAATTAATCCTACTATAATTAAATTATTAGAAATGAATCATTATAATTTAAAAAAGTTTTAGA
>KZ808103.1:123308-142467 GCA_000696205.2 Oncopeltus fasciatus | reverse complement strand
TTCCGACTATTTAAAAAATAAAATAAAGTGTTATTGTAAGATAATTGCAGTCTATATTGATTATTAAAACAGTTAAAAATTGAAAAAATAATAATAAATATTAACCTAAAAATTGAACATAAAAATATAAGAGGAAACCTTTTTTATTAAACAAAAAAGGAGATAAAGGCATGTTCAATTTTCATTTATTGTTTTCAATCTTCTTTGGTCGTAGAATTGATAGTGAGTGATAATGATGGTGATAACAGAGTTTTGTCTGAGTAAAGGGGTGAACCTCTGTTGGCTGCCTGAGAGCTGACTCATCTCACCTCTGTGAGGTAGATAAGAGGCTGGCTGTTTCAGTCTTTGTGTAGCACTCTCAGGCTTCCATGGCATCCTCCTTGTACATCCCTCTTAGGCCCCTCAGGTAGTTAGGTTTATTTTGCATTTGACAGGCATCTTGCCACGTATTTTAGTCTTATATATGTTTGACATATCTTTTTTTCAAAACACACAATTTTTCATTTTTAAATGTTTATAAGTTATGTATTTTAAATTCTAATTTGTTTTTTTCTGTTAGACAATTTTCTTTTCTGGAGCAACTGGCTTTGGATTATTTTAGAATCTAATTTACTTATTATTAATTTGTTTTTCAAAGGGAAACAATATTGAGGTGAAATTGTCTACTTTGATTTATTCTATTTCATTTGAAATATGTCATTATAAGAGTTTTCATAAAGAATTCCCTTCTTTATCCCTGAATGTTTTTAAAAGTTAATACACAAGTTTTAAAGAGACCAAAATTGAAAAAAAAAAAAAAAAAAAAAAAAAAAAAAAAAAAAAAAAAAAAAAAAAGTCAAATTGTATTTTCATATGAACTTTTTTTTTCATTTAATTGTGTTAAATTTGGTATTTTTTTTTTTCCTAATTTGTATTTATTTGTTACATTTCTGTCTACATGAAAACATTATGTAATTTGATTAACTAAAAAAAACAACGGAATAACAATTACAAGAAGAGAGAAGGTGACCAATGAAACCCCACTCTCAATTTAAATGTTCCCAAGAGATCACGAGGCCATTTTTGTATTAGTTGACAGGGAGGGTTGTAGGGGCTGGAATTTGAGGGCAGGGTCTATGCTAGTGAATCAGGATGGTATGGCAGTTTACTGTGGAAAAGTATAAAGCAGGACGTAAAGTGGTCTTGAACGAAAGGGATATTCAAATTGTGGTGAAGGAGAAATAGGATACGTAATAGGGAGCATTAGTGATTATTCTGAGGGTTTTGGATTGAAAGGGCTGGATTCATTGGATGCTGGAAGGCTAGGCAGCTCCTCAGATTTCTACACCGTATGTCCAGATTGATTGTAGTAAGGTCTTGTATAGCATAAGTTTTTTTTCCGTTACATAAGTAATGACATGTCCAGAAACTCCTCAATCTCTATGGCATTGGACAGGTTTAAGGGACTAAAGGAGGAAATGTTAGCTTGAGGTGCTGGGCAAACATTTCGGCCTTGTCTTTGTCAGAAAAGACTCAGAACCATCTCCTTGTCGCAAGGGAATAGAAGCTTCATGCTCTTTAGGATTCTGTGAATAGCAATCCATTGGGATTTGTCTCATGCTGAGAGGGTTGATAAATGGGCATTAAAGGCCTCATTTCATGAAACACCTAACTTTTGTTTAACGAGCCTGGAAATATGATTAAAGTCTTTATGATCTGTGGATTGTCTAAATTTTTTAAAGCTGCTTTTATAACTTCATAGAAGGGGCGAGGCAGGCCTAGAACAATCTTATAGCTATGTCTATGTAATCCTAATTTCCCTAGCCTTTAACAGTAATATAACATTTATTATTAGTATGCAACTTATCTGATGTAAGTGCAACTTATCTAGTGTTGTGGCTCAAATTTTTATAGCTGAAGACTTCCTGCTATCAATTGTCCTGTTAATCCTGAATTAGCTCACTAATATAAATATATTTTGTATTTTTAATTATATTCCTCACATTCCTCACATCCACTCATATTCCTCACATCCACAAGTCCCTCATTGAAAAGAAGGGTTCGCAAAAACCAGTATAAGTTATATTCCTCACATTCCTCACATCCACTCATATTCCTCACATCCACAAGTCCCTCATTGGAAAGAAGAGTTCGCAAAAAAAAAAAAACAACAAAAAAAACAGTATATTAAAGTTATATTTTTGGAAGTTAAATTTATTCCTCACATCCACAAGTCCCTCATTGGAAAGAAGAGTTCGCAAAAAACAGTATAATTTATATTTTTGGAAGTACTTTATTTATTTGTACCAACTTAACCCTATTTATTTTAGAAAATTTTTTGATGAATGATAATATATATGACTGTTTTCACATTTTTTATGTANTGCTATTTGTCACGATAATTTTTTTTTTAAATTATTTTTTTCATATATTTGAAAAGAGGATGAAGCTGGCATGGCAGGTGAAACTAATTATTCAACTTTTAATTGTTAATATTTTTGAAATTTTTACTAAATTCAATTCAAACTAGTCTTTTCTTATTTTAACAAGAACTGAAATCCATCAACATAGTTATATGTTTATTACCATGTTTACAAATGAGACTACTTTTCTCCACAAAACTTGACAAGCAAATTATAAATAACTAATTAAAGGCCAAATAAGCTCAGAGTAATAGGTAACGTGGGATATTCTTGGAGGGATGAAGGATCATTCCTATTTTCCTGACAAGAATAGGATGGATATGAGCCTCTTTTTTATAGTCCCCTATGTTGGGTTTATCAGGCAAATCATCCTTGGAATATCACAAATTGAATACTCCTTATTAAGAAGACATTAGAATATTGTTGTCATTATCTCTCTTAGTGGCATAATAATTGTGTGCACCCTTATCATTAATTCCTACAATAAGAGTTAACATAAAAATAGAACCAACACTCTAAGAGATTGTAATCTCCGTGGATCTTCAATTGCTTATTTACAAATTTTACTGCTTTAGCTTCTTGCAAATTTCAGAGGAATGCAGCGGATAAGTTTGTCCTAATGATATTCTCTCTTTTCTAATTATCAATTGTACACAGTTTTTCGAAATTACCAAAATGAAATTTATTATTTCATTTCAGTATAAAGTTACATAATATAGTAGATATAATATGTTGTTAAAGTGTAACAAAACTTGTCTCACATTTGTTTGATAATAAGACAATTTAGCGCGGGAGTTTACCCAAATCTCTTAGGTTTCAGTTAGTAATTAATTAGGTATTTTAATCCCTAGTAGCACATAAGGCCAGAATGTCTGACATTATCTAAGTCCAGAGCCATCTTTTCTGCATGTTCCATGGGGTCTGTAAACTCTTCACTGTTAATTCCATTCTAGTTGTTCCCTTGCAATAGTGCATTATGCCCAGAGCTTGTGATTTACACATTTATTGTCGTGAGATCCTTCTTATTGTCGATATTACTGATAGTGGTCTGTCCAGTCTGGCATTGGAGCCTATTATTCCTAAAACTCGTTGCCACCAGACATTCATTATGGACCATAGGAACATGTTGCTAGACTTTGTTTCTCAGCATCCATTACCTTACATTTCTCTGGCCCCAACAAAAAACATAATTTTTAATATTATGTTTAACACATTTTAGGCATGAGCCCAAATTCTTTTGGGAATTTGTCCTAAGCTGGTCAGATGTGGCTTTTAATTTCCTTGTCAGTTCCGACATATGGGGTTACTAAATTACTAAGCTATATATTACTGTTATATTAAACACATCTTGAAGTTTTCCACAGATGTCAGTGTACTGATATTCAGTCATGAACTCATTATTTCCATATTCCACATTTCAAGCTGTTCATATAGGCTCCACTGTACCAACCATTAATGCATGGAATGAGGTTTTGTGGGGCTAGTACTCTTCTAAGAAGCTTCTTTGTTGTTTTATGCAGCTCTCTCACATTGTTTGCCTGCGCTGCTGCCCTGCTTTACTCCTTAGAGTTATGACAATTACATTTTTTTATATTGAAAGTTAAGTTATTTCGCAATATCTTACTCATGTGTCGTAAGTGTAATTTTTGCTTCTGTTAGCGGATGTCCTCAAAAATTCAGTTGGTATCTTGATTCAATTACTGTTGAATTGAGATACTAACTGAATGATGCTTGTCAACACATTGGCACAAGAATAGAAATTAGTTTTAAGATACTTGAGATTCAATAACTATGGTACCAGAAACTTTATTGTGATATGTGTGAGTTTGTTAACAATACTTCTGAATGCAGGTCATTAGCAAAATGAATTGTGGTGTTAATAACCCTCAGTAAATGACTTAAACATTCAGTGCTGATTGAAAAGTCTTTAATTTTAAAGGTAATTACTGGGAAACAGGTAGTCCTAACTAGTCCTGGCCCCTTGACCGACTAACACTTTGTTATCAGAACTAGGGTCTAGTTAAATTTAAACACAATAGCTTTAATATGCTGTACATTAAATAATTTAAGGAGTTTTAATATTTACAAAGTCTAACAATTAATGGCAATGCATCGGCTGGTTCTTGAAAGAATTTTTTGACTAAATCTTCATGGTAGATTTTTGTTTGGATTAGCTCAAACTGGCCAGAAGACTACATCTGTCATACCAGTTTCTTTCTTATTTTCTCTGTGGAACACATTTTAAGCAAAGAAATATTTCATGCATATAACAACTAAATATTTTATATTAGTAGTGTCTATCTGAACGAAAGGCTTACTTACATAAATGCAATAGATTATTTAAAATTTACATATAAGTGCTTTTGTTTTCTTTGTTGACTGGCTTTTTCCCTTCCTAAATATTATATACCCACTTTTCTTTTATGTTTTGTGGTTAAGTTTTTACCTGATGATCTATTTTACATTAATTTGTCTCACCTTTCTTAAATAAATTTTATAAGTGGATGGCTAATAACAAAACAAATATTTAAGGAGAGAATTCTTTCTGCTTTACAGTGTGACTGTATGGTATCAAGTATCTCATGCCTTTTGTGCTTTCTTATTTAAATAGTACCTTCCTTATGGTCTTTATTTTTTTTAATTTAAAGTATCATGATTTGTTTTTTGTTTTTTTGTTTTTTTCATCAGTTTGGTTCAGTATTATATACTCTAAATAGTTATGTAAGGATTGACTGACTGACTTAACTAAATTAAGTTTTCTTTTGACTGGGATAATCTTGCTATGCAGAATAAACTAAATAATTTGTAGTCAAATAAACCAAGGTCAAGGTATTTGTTAATATCTCAATGCTTAGCAAACATGGATTGGCTATTGTCAAAATTCGTGACTAAGTTCATAATTATATTTTTAAAATGAAAAGAAGGCCTTGTTCTAGCAGATTTCCTGCAGTAATCAAGCTATTCATTCATATTCGTGCCACAGCACAATTAGAAAATTTCTTTGATTTTTCAAAATTATACCTAGGAGAAGCTGAAAATATAGTCTGCCAATCAATTTCACTGTAAACAAACTTGGATCCACCATTTTTATAATAAACAAACTTTATTCGGTATTTAATATTTTTTTTTGCAAACTGTTAAGTAATTTGATTTAACAGAGAAACGAATTTAAAAGTCATCAATACCAGCTGAAATATTGTATAGAATATAATATTTTGTATTATTAGGTAACAGTTATTTTCTATTTTCTATAACATGGTATATGTCTTTCTACAGGCTTTGCAAACTGTTTTGTTTAATGTAATCATTTTTGGCTAAAGTCGGATGATTTGGAAGGTTTAGCTTAGAGACAAACTATATTGAATAATCAGAAATATATTTGTTATTATTTGTGATATGATTACAATTTATGGAGTATAATAAGTGACAATTAATTTATCTAATTTATGTTTCATAATATTTTGGAAAAAAAAAATTTATCAAAAATAATTCAAAATTATTACTAGGAATGTCATCCATGAACATGATTATTTCCCTTCTTTCCTTCAAAACAGTCAAGAGCCAGCAATTAGGGTCTACATTTTCACCCTCTTTTTCAGTTTTATTTTTTGAAAGAACATTACAAGTGCTTAAGCATTTATAGTAGCTGTTTGTTATATTTTTTTCTCTTTTAGTCAATTAGTAAATATTGACCTATTTGGTGATAATTCATTGAGGCACTATCAGATTTTACTAAGTAATAATGAATACATTAGTATGCAGTAGGAGCATTATGCGAAGAGGGTATCTACTATATCACATAATTGGGGAAAGGGTAATGGAGTATTGTAATACTTCAAGAGCTGTGTATGTCATATTCTCCTTTATAACTTTCAATTTCAATTTCTTCTAATACTTCAGATTTTAATAACGATTGCCTTTTTTTTATAAACTATAATTTTAGTGAATTTCAAATGAAATTGTATCTAAACAGGTAGTTCATACATAGATAGGTCAGATTTAAAAAAAAAATTACAATATTTGCTTCTATTTTATCTAATAGATAAAAAAAATTGTAGACATGAAAATTTGTTAGATCATTTATAAATATATGCATATGCATTTAAAAATTATGGAATGTATTGTTTCTTTGCTATGAACAATAGAATATGGCTTCAAAAATGAAAACTGAGTTGGTTAATCAGCAGAATTGTACCAATTATAGAGATTATTGGGAAAAAAAGGTGCAGTTTAGTTCGATGACCCATAAACGTTTTCAAGCGAATGCCAAAGGAATCTAGCTATTGAGGTTGTTCTGATGACAAATTTTTTGGGAGCGTTTTAAATATTTTCTCTGATACTACCCACTAGATTCAAAAAGTGAGTCACTAAAATTTGTATAAATAGTGTGTGAATGTGTGTTAGGTGTGTTTTTTGTCCATGCTTGCTTTACAAGCCACAGTTCTCAGCTATTCTTAATTAAATTTGACATGTAACTTTTAAAAGTAACAAAAGCTTGATATTGAGAAAAATATAATTGTCTTTGTTAATGATATTAGGTACAATTCTTTTATATGTTAAATAAAATGGTGAGTTATTATAATCAGCAAATTTAAACAAATAGGAGTGATGGGATGTTTAAAATGTCAAATAAGAGCATTCAACTTTTTTTTTTTTTGCTGCATTTTATTTAAGCGCAGTGTTGTTGAATACAGATTTGTTTATTGACAAAATACATATTCTATAATTGTGGGAGATTATGTGGAAAATTCAAATATAATTACTTATCTATAATATTTGACAAAGCTTAATTCTAAGGGAGTAAAAACATTTCTGGTGTAGAAGAGTTGTAGAGTTTTTAATTGGATGTTAGAGTGCCAATTTTTATTATTTTATTAAATATTCACAGCGTATTTACTGCTGAGGTGATTGATGCTATGACGAATAGTTTTATCTATCGTATTTCATTGTATATACAATTTACAAATAGCAGAACTCTTTTTCTGGAGTCACTTTTATGCCTCAGTAATGCATTTAATGAGCTAGTAATGGTGTGCCTATCTTTTAGAGCTCTGAGTCTACTGCTCTTGAGTAGAATGTGATCTACCATCAGAACTTATCCACTACTTGAGCAGGAAGGTCTTCTTCCACCCACAAAGTGGTGTCCGTGAGTGATTCTTGTGTGGGTAATTCTTAGGGGTGTTAGGACAATTTGTTCTCTTCTTGTGAAGGATATGTAACAGGGTAATTGACTGATTCTTCAATTAGTCTTAAATGAGATATATTGTGATCCCATCTTGCCAATTTTTCCAAATATTCTCTTTAACTCTGTGCTTTTCGTCCCCACTTGAAATTCGTTCGAGTTTTCAATAACCTTATCCCATTCTCATATCTTTTCAATATGTTCCATCTACCTTATGATAAGTTGAATATGGGGCTTAGAAGCTTGTGAAAGTTTTCTTAGAAGATAGGTGCACCTTTAAGGTGAAAGTTTTCATAGAAGATAGGTGCTCCCTTAAGGAAAAGTTGACTGGGATCTACCAAGTATGCAAAAGTGGACGACCACTGTCTTATTTCCTGAAAAATTAAAATCTACATTTTCTGCTCTTCTATTAAATTCATCAATTGTTTCCTTTAAGGTTTTGGAGGATTATGTGAAAGCTTGGTTTATGATGCAATGTCTTCAGAAAAAAACATAAAAATGAGGGTGATACCTTCTAAGATAGTATTTACACCTACTAGGAATAGGGTTCAGCTCAGATTGCTTCCTTGTACAATTCCACAAAAAAAAATAAAACCTGGATTTCCTGGTTCTCTTTATGATTTAAATTTTTAAAAATACAACTTTCTGAATAATTTTCAATTGCTACTAATTGATCATGAGTAGAATACTCTTGTCTGATCCCTGTCTGAAATTTACAAATGTGTTTAATAATTTCCAGAAATTTATTTGGTCTGTAATTTAACATTTAATTGAATATTTTTCCAAGACAACTTGATAAAGAAATAGATTTATAACTATTGATGTTTTCTGAAGTTTTGCCTGGCTTTGAATGGTTAAGATGATTTCTATTGTTAAAGGTATATATAGTTATTCCACAGCAGGTTGAAAAGTGAGTTTTTTCAAACCTTTGATAAGTGATATGCCATTTGATGTTTGATGTCATCTTCCCCTGGTGCTGAGTTCCTATTGGCAGAATTATTGGCTTGCTCCAGTTCATGAGTGGAAAAAGTTAGGTTTTATGGTAATCAATTACTGCCTTCTTCTACAAAATTAAGAGGAATAGACTCTTTTAGTTTCTTTGTGTAAACAAACTAATCTTCATTATTATTTGTGCTGAAGATTTTTTTTTAAAGTGGACACTCAATTGCTCTGCTACTTCTTCAAGAGTTTTCTACTTTTAAAATTGGATTTTGGTAAAGATCATATTTCACACTTAAAGATTTGATTCGTCTCCAAACACCATGTGTTGTAGCATCCTTTGTATATACTACTTACATATTTTCCCACAATTGCTTCTTTGAAGTGTTTTTCAGTCTTTGTTCGGTAGCTCTGGTTTTTTTCAAATGCTATTAAATTATCAGTCTTCTTACATTCTTTTTTCCACCAATGAACAAACATTTGGTCATATTTTGGGAAGTCATTGGAATTGCTTTATTTGAATTACTAGATTGCATTCAAGATTCCTCAAGTTTCTTTCAAAATTGCATTATTAATTGCTTTAGTATGTGATTTGCAATCTCTATGTCGTTTAGGGATTTTAAATTCTCTTTGGAATAGCCTCCAATCAGCTTTTTTATTATTCTTCTTTGGAGGGAAAGTGAAAATATGTGGAGACCTAGAGTTTGTTAATTTTATGGGAAAGTGGTCTGAATGGTGAGATTCCTTTAGTGTTTTTGATTCAGCAAAAGTTGGAGATTAAATGGTGAGATCAATTGTATCAATCGCTTCCAAACTGATTGTTTTGTGGTTGGGAGATACATAATTTAAATGTAAAATATTCAGTCCAGTCAGCATATTATAGAACTGCTGTCTTCTCTGCGTGCTTTTCTTTGATCCCCAAGCTAGGTTATGAACATGAAAATCACCTATTATTAGTAAGGATTGTGGAAATCTTTGAAATTTTTTTATCTTCAACATTCCTACCAAAGACACTTGAAGCAAACAGTTACTCTTAAGGGGTGTTCAATTCGGACTGCTGCACATAGCAAATCTGACACTAAATTTATTTATTTTACATTTACATGACTTGTTATGTATAAAGCAACTCCCTGTGGCTGTGTCCTGATACCACTGGTTCCCTGTAGATATCATTATACCCTTTAATGTTTTGGAGGCAACTGAACTTTAACTTTGTTTCTTGAAGGGTAATTAATATAGGATTGTGGATCCTAGTCAAAAATCGCAATTTTTAAACATGGGTGTGGAAGACTTGCATGTTCCATAAGTAAGAAGCAACTGAATGTATTTTCATATAGCTTAAATTTTGAATTATTTGGTCTAATTATCTTCTGTTGCATTTCTTTAATGTGCATGTGCCTTTCTAGTGTTTTTTCTTTTTGTTTCTTTGGGGTTTCTCCATCTGTTTGGACGTTTCCAATGCCTGGTGAGAAATCTATTTCTTGGTAGTATGGCATATCAGAATAGTTTAAGGTTTTTAAAGAGATGGTTAAAGTTTCATATCTTTATTCATGATGAGTGTTTCTGAAATAGGATCTTTAGGGAATTTGGAGGAAAATGTGGGATATTGAGCAAGGTGGACGAAGGAAAGGATTTCACAGGGGGTGTAATGATTGGTGAACGAGATAAGAAGGTGGAATGTAGATGTCTTAAATGGCTTAACTTTTCTGAAATTACTTGGTTATTGGTCGAAGAAGTGCTTGCTTTCTTTAATTGCTCTTCTAGACTAGAACCTGTAACCAATGCTGCAAATGTGCCACGTTTCAGGAACTTCATTATCCTGAAACATATTCTAAGTTTCAGAATTTCCTTGAACATTCTTTTGATCGTGTCAAGGGATCTCTTTTGCAGTTTATACACATGAATTGCTTGTTACATTCTGTTCCATTGTGTGTTATTCCTCTACATTCGTATGTACTTTGTTCTGACTGATTACAAGCAGCTGAATGCCTGAACTTTTTCCACTTGAAGTACTGCCAAGATGAAGAAACTTATTGGCAAACTTAATTCTGTAAAAATCTGCCTTGGTTGTAAAAAAAAAAAAAACAACTGATCTGTAAAATGTTAAATCAATCGTACCTATTTTTACCCTATATTTCCTAGAAGTTAAGTTATACTGCGAATTGATATGACTACTTGGCCGCGAAGACAATCTATTATTTCTAAGTCTGTGGAATGAATTAAATCATTACAAGTAATCATTCCCATGGATGAATTTAGGCATCTATGTTATTCTACTTGAATATTAATTTGGCTTTTTGTATCATGTCAGATTAGTTCATGTTTTCGAAATCGATTAAAAGTGATCCTGGAGGCATTTCATACTTACTTTTGTAACATTGCCAAAATAATCAACTTATGAGCCTTTCTTAAGGAATGGAGACTTATTATAAAAAATTTCAATTTGAAAGATTACCATCTTTGATGAAAATTGGTTTCACTAGTGAAATGTGAATATTCCAAAGGAATGACTAGATTTTGGTCAAACTGCTTTTCCGGTTGCTGCAAGTGGCCAATTTGAAAAAAAAAAAAAAAAAATCCATGCTTTTTTTTTTTAAATTTTGAAGGTGTTATTAATCTCAAATTGATTCCTGATTGATGCTCAATGAATTCTGAACTCTACTGTGAACAACTAGAATGATAGTAATTTGTCTGAGTATTATACTTAATTGATCAACAGAAAAAAAGTTTTATTCCAATAAGATTATGCTCGTCCTGACACTTCCTGTCAAACCAAAGAAAAGTTAAAAAATTAATGGGTTCGAACTCTTGCTTCATCCACCATATAGTCCAAACCTTGCACCGTAGGATTACTACTTGCTTCGATCCATGGCTTATTTTTTTAAAGGAAAAGAAATTGATAATTTTGTGGCAGTTGAAATTGCTGTCCCAGAGTTCTATTAGAAACCATCCCAAGGAATAGTATCGGGTGTGGGTTCGAGCAAATGGCTAATGATGGTTGATAACAATGCACTATACTTTGGGTATTTAATGTACTTAATACTAAAGATGTATTAATACATTTATTTAGTCAAAAAATGGTCAATTTTTTTTATTAACCCTTAATTTTTTTTATTAAATTCATGTAGCATCCACAATTTTAATATAATAAAAATAATGAAATTTAAGCTTTGTTTTGCAAACCACTGTATGAGTTTGTTCACACTTGAAATCAGTTGGGTTGAGGGGGTTAAGAGAGGGAACAAAAATTAAAATTGTCATATATTTTTTATTGTTATTGTTATTAAAAAAGTATAGAATTAAGTTAGTGTAAAATGTAATTATAATATTTACATTCTATTTTTATTTTATTTTATTACATTCTATAAATAAAATTACATTTTTTAAATTGCTCAAAATATTGTCAATTGGCTGGGACTGTAACTTGTAGAAGAGAATGGCAAGTGCCGCAACTCCCAAAAAAAAAACCTGACAATGATTATTATAGATTTTATATGTATATTAAAATTAACTTACTCTACTTATAGAAGACCTGGGGGCCATCTCCGAATTGCCATGAATGAAAGATTATCTGGATGGGCTTGAAAAGACAGCTTCCCCCATTGACTGTGGGATTAGAATGTTGTATGTGGGGGGAATGGAATTTAGAGAAACTAGAGGGAATTAAGTCATTGACCTGATCGATTTGGAGGATATTGTGAAGGTTTGAGGTGTTTGGAGGACATTTTGAAGGTTAAAGTTGGATTTCCATGTTCATCCAAGTAGTCAGTATAATAGTCTGTAGCGCCTGATTAGGTCTTATTTTTTTGCCTTATATGTTCTTTCCAGGTAAATCTTGAGTCAAAGTAGAACCCCTAAGGTATTTTACTAAGTTGGGTTAGAGGATTTTCATATTATACAACTTTTTTTTTTTTTTATTAAGAAAGATATTTAAGAATTTAATTTTGAGTTTGGGACGAAACCTTTAATTTCCAAAATTTGGAGAGCCAATTTGGGGGTAACTTTCCATATTTACACTTTTCATTGTCTTTAAATTATTCATTTTTGATTGAAATTGGATGAGGAGGAGGGATGGGTTTAAGAGGGAGACAAAAACTTATTTTATTTTGTTGTAATTTGAGTTACTAAAAAGCTGATAGAAAATAATAGGTGCAAAATACAATTATCTGATGTTTATTTTCTATAACATTCTTACAAAATGTGCTGGAGCAAACTTTAGTGGGCATACTTACACACTCTTTTTTTTCTACGGCTTTTATATTTAATTTAATTAATTAATGTAATTTTCTGACATTTATGTTCTATAACATTTTTATGAAAAAACCTAATTAAGAAAGATATTAATGAACATATCACTCCAATGGATGAGTGATTAGTGGCCTTACTTTAAACTTTGCCCTTATAAGCTCATGTTCCTCTCCAGCTTGTAAGATCAAATTGGTATTTTTATGCTCATCTTTAATGCAACATGGGAAATTTTGCTTAGATTATGCAGTTCCTGCTTGATGGACTTTCTCTAACGGTTCTTTATTGCTAGTTGTCAGACTTTATCCTATTCTTGATTAATTGGTTTTGTTTTGCGATATATTTTTTCAAATAAACCCATGCACTGGGAAAGACATGGATCATATGTTGTATACCCATAATTTTTTGGACTTCTTGGATGCCAAATTGCCAATACAATTCCCGAACCAAATTTTTTTTTTTTTTTTTTCCAAGAGATAGGCAATTTGTACATATTTCAGTTTAACATACTTCTTTTAATGAAATCTAGATAGCTACTCTGGTAGGCACCAGAAAAACAATTCTGTTTTTCCAATTCTTTACTTATTTTACTTCTGGATTATTTCACATGTATATTTTTCTCTCTCTCTCTATTTTTTTTCTATTTTCCAAAATAGAGAAACCCTACTTAAATTACAGCTTTTTACTTACTTTGAGTGGATTTAAAAGCTGAAATTGGGCCAATGGGAATGGGTTTATAGAAAGACAAAAATAAAAATTGTATAGATCTGAGTTGTTTTTAGTTTTATTAATAAAACTATAAATTTAAAACATAATTTTTATCATTTTTGATATTTTTACAAGTGTAGTCTGCAATATAGAGATGTACTAAGGGTTTTTCCAGCCCTGTCATCAAATTGGTCTAACTGTCATTATTATATTAAACTCATATTTGAGTCCTACTTGGGTTTTTGTATTTTATTCTACCATAATAAGATGGTATAAAGTGGAGAACCTTTGAAAATTTCAGACTTAAATTGTTTGAGAAAAATAAAAAAAAAATTGAAAAAAAAAAGAAAAAAAAGTGAAATAAATTAAATTATGCAATCTCTTAGCTTTCAAAAAATGTAGAAATTAGGCGAGAAAATAAACTAAAGACAGATATGTAAAGGAATGATTTCTCTCACCTAACTTACATAAACCGCTAAGGGCAAAGTCGAGAAATAGGGGCAGGAAAAAGTTGAAAGTAAAAAGAATTATTGTAGGAAAGAAAATTATTTTAGACAGAACCACATGAAATAAATCCCTATTGGTGAGATTATTAAGGAACGAGAGAAAGGGATAGTTTATCCTATGAGAATACTTAAACAAATTTGCCTGAACAAGATGAAAGACTTATATCAACTAAGAGTTTTTAACATATACAGTTAAGTTATACACAATTATGACAATGAAAAAAAGTCTGTATCAATTGTGGAGTGATCTTCTTAGCCCTAGCTATTTTAGCTGTTTATCAAATTTTGGTGTCAAGCTGTGTAGGGAAACTCTAATTAAAATATACTCAAATATTTATCATTTATATTACCTTCCATTCACAGACCTACTATCTAAATAACTACTAAACTATTATCTAGATTAATACTTAATAATACCAAACCCTGAGCTTTATTCTGTTTTTAAGAAAGAAGTAGATATGGCCATCTATCTGATTTGTCACTCTTCTATCTACTGTGTTTCTTTTTTCTTCCAGTTATTTCATTATTCTTTTTAAGTTATTTACATTTAAAACTTGATGTATAATTTACTTTACTTTATTTACTGTTCTTTCTCTCTTTTGCTTATTTCGTCTTTAGTTTACTTTTAATTCACTATTTTGAGTTGCATTACTTCATTTTCCTGCTGTTTCAATTTTGCCTATTTATTATTTTTTACTTTAATTTATTTTTATTTGTCAATTCTTAAAAATGCATAAACTAAAAGCCAGTTTCAATTTTTAAAACACATACACACCTACACATACATCAATATTTAAAAAAAAAAGTTTAAATGTAAAGTATTTTAATACATACATTTCTTGATTTTTATAGTCTATTTTTGTATTCTATCTTCACATTAAGAAATCCTACTTCCTTTTTGATTGTTATTAAAACTATTTCAATAATTATTTTGATCTGTCTTTCTTTCTGATAGCTCACAAATTATTGGCATATTATATATATTTTTTTAGAAAACTTTTAATTTTTCCTTTATTTTTATTACTAATACTTAAGAGCATGTGATACTATATAGTGAACATGCACTAAAAATAATTTGTCCCTATTCAGGGGTACTGATTGGGGAAAACACACATTGTTACAGAGCTAGAAAAACGGATCATAGGGGGTAAGAATGGCTACCCCCAAACCTGGCAAGATGCACTCCCCGATCGAGGCGCAGGCTGCAGCCGACAAAGGCCTCAAGATGAAGATCAAGAGGACCAAAACTGGCACCAAGCATGAAATTGTAAAATCTGGGGAAAATGGGGAGAAAAAGCGAGGTGGGAGCAGTCATGCCCGGGATAAGAAGCATGGGGAGAAAGGGTCTGGGAAAGAGACTGCTCCCCCACCGCCTCTCGCTTCCAAAGATAAGGAGACTCCTCCTCCTCCTCCATTAAACAGTAGTGTTAATACTACCACTAACAGTGCCCCTCCAAGCACAAGTGAGAGCCCCAATAGTGGACCAAGTCCTGCTCCTCCTCCACTTGTCCCTCAGGTTCCTCCCCCTGACCCACCACCCCCATTGCTCCCTTCTCCATCAGCCCCAAGTACCCCCGTGGACAAAGAAGTTGCTGATGCTTGTGTTGGAACGAGTGTTGGTACCATTACTGAACCAGATTGCCTTGGTCCTTGTGAGCCTGGGACTAGTGTAACCCTTGAGGGTATTGTTTGGCATGAGACTGAAGGGGTTCTTGTTGTCAATGTTACTTGGCGTGGAAAAACTTACATTGGAACCCTCCTTGACTGCACCAAACATGAATGGGCTCCTCCCAGATTTTCAGATTCCCCAACTGCCGACTTGGATGTGAGGACACCTCGCAGGGGAGGGAAAAGAGGCAGAAATTCAGGTACTACCTCATTGGCCAATGATTTGGCTAATTTTACTGAAACAAGAAGTTCTGTTTATAGTAAACTGAGGAATAGTAATGCCCCAGGAGCCAAAGGCAAGAGGGGCCCAGGGTCTTCTAGTCCTACTCCATTTGCTTCTCCCAAGAATGACTTCACTCCCAATAAGAGAAAAAATAAAAGTGAAGGTGAGGAACCAGTTGCAAAAAAGAAACCTCCTGTCTCAACTTCGCAAACACCTTCAAGTCCACTTCCTCCTCCAGCATTATTGGAATGCCCTGAACCAAACTGTTCTAAAAAGTATAAAGATGCTAATGGCCTTAAGTACCATCAGTCCCATGCTCATGGATCTCCATGTGAAGACGAAGGTAAAGAATTTGATTCATCTGAAGAAGAAGAAACTAGTATATCTATAGATATCAAAAAGGATGAGAGCACTGAAACATCAGGTCCTGTGGACGAAGCTGAAGAATCCGAAGACAAACAATTATTAAGGTTAGCTTTTGGGTCTAATATCATTCCTGGTAGTCCTACTCCACTCCTTCCTCCAACCTCATCTTCTCCTTCACCACCTTTGATTACTAAAGTTTTGCCTTTTAAAGTCAAACCTGCATCTGCTTTAATGGAAGATAAAAATCCACCTACTTTACCTGCATTGCCTCTGTCAAACCCTTCAAATATTCCACCCACCCCTAAGAAAAAGAGTAAGAAATCACCAGCTGGAAGCCCCCATCCAAGTCCTCTTAAATCACCTGGAGCAATGATACACGAAACAAGTGTACAAGAAGGAGTTCAGTCTCATACTTACTCAGACATTTCTGATGATGATGCTCCTTTGTTGGAATCTGAAGTTGAAAATAAGCCTCCTACTTCTGATGAGATGAAAGGCCAATCTCCTCAACTCCAGCCTTTTAGCATGTATCCTTATTATGGACAACCCCCATACTTGGTTCCTTCAGTTTCTGAGAAAGCAAAGGACAATGCTTCAGAAAAAATTGAAGGCAAAAGCCAAGAAAAAGAAAAGAAAGAAGGAGAATTTCATTTACAAAAGATGCTGTCTCAGAACTATTTCCAGGATGACTTTCCTGTTCCTGGCAGTTATCAATTTAGTATGGGAAACAGTTTTCCTGATGTTATGGAAGACAAAAAATCAGATAAACCAGGGCCTTCCCTTGAGCCTAACCGTTTACCAAATTCATCTATTAATATTCCAAGTGCTTCTAAATTGAAAGCTCCTGATCTTAACTTGTCCAAAGAGAAGCATCAAAATGAAAACCATCAAATAATCAAAGAGAGCATAGAAATGAAAAGTCAGATAAACAATTCTTACATTTTCCAAAGGCAACAACAGCAGCAACAACAACAAAAACAGAGCCATGAAGATGCCAGGCAGTTTTATATTTACCCTGAAAGAAAGGAAGGTCCCTCTAAAGCAACTCCTCCCCCTTCTCAACAGAAATCTCATCCACTTCCGAGCCCAAGGCAGAAAGATAAATCTGATGAGAAAAAAGAAAGGGAGGACAAAAAGCAAGAAGGAGTTAAGCCAACAATGGAGACCCAAGGTCCACCTCCTCCTTCTCAATATGCCTACATCCATCCTGGTTACATGCAGACCCCTCCTTATGGGGCCCTTCCATATGACCCCAGTCATCCCATGTACCGAGGAATGAATCCAATGCTTGGCTATCCAAATGCCCCATTCCTTCATCCTCCTCTCCACAGGTATGCACCTGAAGACCTTTCTCAGGGCCAGAGTGGGAAGGCATTGGATCTTCTCCAACACCATGCTAGCCAGTACTATGGCCACCCTTCCCATAAGATCCATGAGCTGCAAGATAGGGCCCTTAAATCACCCACCCCCAAACCAACATCTGTCTCAGCCACTATTTCTTCACCATCACCAAGTGTTTCTGTCTCAGCTCCCATAAAATCTTCTCCTTCAACTCCTGTCCAAAGTAAGGGTCCACTTGCTGAAAATAAAGATAGCAGGTCTCCACCACCCCAACGACACATTCACACGCACCATCACACCCATGTTGGTCTTGGATATCCTATTCTAGCAAGCCAATATCCTGCACCATTTGGTGCTGAAGATATTCGAATCCCTAGTACCAAGTATGTACCCCCTCCTGTTGTAAAAAAAGAATAGTATTTACCCTGAGCCTTCAGCTTCAAACTCCTGTAACTAGTTTTAAAATCTCACTACTTGTGTTATTGAGGATGTGTATATTATATAAATGCCAAATTATTTTGTATTAATGTTGTAATTATTGTATATAAAAAAATATATATCATTAGTATTTATACATAGTAGAAAAATTGATAGTTTTTTTTTTTTTTCTAATCAAAAGCCCTCCTTGGCCTAAAGGCTCTTCAGTTCTGAGGGTTTTGTTGTTGCATTAGGATCTCAGTGTCTAAACTGACACTATTAATGGATTTAGATTTTGTGCTATATCAATCCTAGTCTGTTATTAGTAGGTCATAACAATTGACCACATCAAGACTTTTCTTTGTTGTACAAATTGGATTTAAAAAAATAAAAATCTTTTTATACCACACAAAGGTGTGCATAATTATATTCTATTTATTTGGAAAAAATACCAAGTAACTTCCAAATATAGGTTAATTTTAATATTGAACATTTTGTAACTGTATTTTTTATTTTATTTTTTAAGTTAGAGAAATTGAATATTTAAAAGTGACTATGTACCTTATTCACTGTAATATTTTTACTTGGTTAAAATATATTTTCAGTCATTTTTATATTAGCTTTTAGCTGTCTACTTTATTGCATATTTCCCATTAAGTCTTATTGTCAGCTGTTTCATTATCATTAACATATATTTCCTTCTGTGATTATTTTGTAGTTTTCTCTTCTTTGATTTGCTTTAGCCATGTGATATTACCAATTAATTAATAATAATCATTGCCTCATTTAATTAGAAAATATTTCTGTATCATTAATATTCATGATTATTAATTATTAATATTTTTAAAATAGAGATAAAATAACTGTTATAGTGTGCTTTTCTTTCCATTTGAGCAATGAAAGTTCCTTTGTATTTTATCCTTTAATAAATAATAGTCACTGCTTTTAGTAAAAAAAAAATAAAGATGATTTTCAAGTCCTCAGTCTCAGGGTGTAATACTTGCTACCCCAGTTTAATAAAAAAATTATTTTCTATTGCTTAAAACATATATATTGATTTTTAACACGCAATACAAATCATGTTACAAATATATATTTACACACACATATAATCTATCATTAAAATCTGTTATATGTGTAAGTATGTATATCATTCCTGGTA
>KZ808103.1:95039-123111 GCA_000696205.2 Oncopeltus fasciatus | reverse complement strand
AAATATATATGTATTTATATAGTAAATAAAAACAGCTGGGAGAGGGAGATTAGTGAACCCAAAAAGAAAAAATTTCAATGAGTAAAATTTTTGTAGAGATTTCTCACCCTTTCTTAGTGAGGAGTGAAGAGAGTCTCTCTGTACAGTCTGTAAGACTATGTTATAGAGAGAATGTAAGTATATATATATATATAGCCTCTCTTCACTCTTCTCTGATGAAGGGCGAAAAATCTCCCAGAAAATTTTACTCTGAAATTTTTTTTTTTTTTGTGGATTCACTAGACTCTTTCTCCCACCTGTTCTTATCTACTTTATATATCGGTCGCAAGTCTTTCATTATATATAAATAATCATACAACCGCAACTCTCCAACAAAAAAAATACATATATATTTTTCATAATAGATCAGATATTGATGAAATGTTGGCTTAGGCACCATTTCACATCCACTTAATATCAAAAGGACTTGTGAATTGGCTCTTGGGAATTCATAGAATCCAAACAGACATAGAGACATTTTTACAAACTTCATTTCTTCTGAACCAAGGGTCTAATCTTACAAGGATCATTGCATTATGCAGAGAGGTATGAATTAACTACACTTAGGATTTCATTAAACCTTTTTGGTGGGAGGTCATTTATGTGGATAAAAAAAAAAAAAAATGTGGGAAGTCCAGGACTGTGGCATACTCATTTTCTGTATCAAATTATTGAACTTAGTTTTATTTAGAAATAGGGAATAAAAATAAAATTCTGATTCATCACCATTTTACCTCTTAACTTCAGTAGTTGAGGATAAATGAAAAGTTTTATTTGAAACAATTTTAAGATCAATTCTTAAATTAAATTTAGATATATTTTTATACAATAGCAAGATAATAATTTGTTTCAGCAAATATTTATTTCTAGCAATGTTTTTTATATTGAAAACCCCTAAAATTGAATTAATGTTTTTCTTTAAAAGCATATTTTAAAATCAGAATTCATGAAAATCATAAAATTGTCATATTTTATTATAAAAATAGTTTATTTTTTATCTTTTTTTAAAAGATTTTAACTTTGTTTTACTAGTGTAAAAAATCTCCATTGCACAAATACTTTTGATACATAAGAAATGTGGATATCTTTGCAATAAGGGGACAGAAATAAATGATCAATGAAATTAAAAAAAAATTGAGGAGGCATTGTTAGTTGTAATTGTTTTTAATTTTAGATTAATTATTAACTTTTTATTTTCAAAATTATTGTTCTTGAGTTTTATTATTTAGTTTTAGATAAAGTTGTGTATTAAAAAAAATGACTATTTTTCATTCAAATAAATATATTATTATTTCTTTGGTATAAAATACAATTAGTACTCGAAGTATAGTACATTGTTATCTATGGTCATTAGTCATTTATAGCTGATTTCTTGATCCCATACTGATACCATTCCTTGGGATGGCTGTCAAAGAACTTTTGGACAGCTATTTTCACTTCCGTAAAGTTAACAAGTTTTTCTCTTGAAGAAAATGGGCCATGGTTCGAAATAAGTTGTAATCCAATAGTGCGTGGTCTGGACTACATGACTGCTCTTTTTCACCTTTCTCATGGTGACTAGCAGTATCTTTCAATACACCACTCTCCCTAGCGAGTCCAGTTAGATTATACTCTAACTTAGTTTACTGCTAAACCTCATCTAAATCCATTAAGGTTGCCAAGAGCCCATCTTCCTTTCCATTGTTGTATCTCCACTGCTAAATTTTTCAAACCAATGCTGCACTGTGCACTGGTTAAGTACACCTTCCCCTTCATATTTAATAATTTCACGTGTTGCTTAGCAGCAATTTTTTTTTTTTTTTTTTTTTTTTTTTTTTTTTTTTTTTNTTTTTTTTTTTTTTTTTTTTTTTTTTTTTTTTTTTTTTTTTTTTTTTTTCAGTAATGCCTTAAAATTACAAGAATTTCATAGGTCAATATTATGTTTCTTCTTTGAAACAAATAAATAAACTTAGGCTTTTTTGAAGAAGTCACTTGGTAGTTAACAAACTCAGAAAATGCTCTAAAGGAATTATTAAGAATTGGTAAGTATTAAATAAGATTAAAGCATTTATCATCCTTTGAAATCTTAAATTTAATAAAATGGTCATTTTTTAAATTTATTTATACACCCCTTTATTTTGATGGAACTGCTTCTAATTTTCAAAAGGACATGAACCATAATCTTTCACTTTATGAATGATTTTTTTTTTCATTTTCTTTTTCCTCCCATTCAATGGCTTTGGGTCAGGCAGAGGGGGCTATCCTAAGGTGCTGGGCAATCTCTTATTTCTCCAAGAAGATTGGTCTAGGTGGGACCAAGCCTATAGCACCAAACTTGTGACCCCCGAACAGCTTTCTTCGGCTAAGCCCGGTGTTCCCTAAAAAAGAATTACGTGTTCATAATAAAGTATAAAAATAATAAGCTATTTTTTTTTCTGTGCACAGAATTAATTACAAATGATATGGATTATATTTTTATCTATTCAAAATTAACATTATTAGAGTAAGTGGTCCTTTTTGGTTAGCAACCACTTAGAATTTTTGTTTTAATTTAAAATTTCCCAACACTCTTCGAGCAAGAAACACAGGTTTCATATTGATGGTCTTAGATCCGCTTTCAGATTGAGAACATCAAACTAGGCCTCATGTCTTTGTTGGATGATTTATTTTTGCTGCCCATTCCAGAAAAGAAACTTAGTTAAAAAAAAAAAAAAATCAACTTTTCGGTCTTATACGACATACAAGGTCATGTCCCTCTGTAAGCAGTATGATTGTCCATTGGGCAGAGTAATAAATTTTTTTTATCTGTTTCATAGTGAATACTATAATTTTTTTTTTTTTTTGGTCCTCGTTTAAGCATTAGATAATTTTAATAATTGTCATCATTTCTTTTTAAATTGATTTGAAATTTCAAGATTGATACGCCTGCATCAGTAAATTTTGGAATCATTGAGGTAAGGCTTATTATTTTTATTGCTCTTTGCAGTAGTTAGTTGTCTTCTGCTAATGAAATTGCTTTTGTTTTAATTCTTTCTTGTATTTTGAATTTTATTATTTTTTGTAGGGGTTTGATAAGTTATTGTTCATTATCTCTCTCCTTAATTAGACATGGATTCAAGATTAACATGATTGAAATTATCTGAATGTTAAATTTAAATATTGATTCTGAGTAACAGATATATTTTGGGATGTCAGATATTAAGTAAATGGGGTTAGTATACTCTGCAGATATATCCACTTCTACCTGAAGTAAATTTTAGGAAAAAGGAATTAGCTACCCTTTAACATGGTTGAGTATTATTAATTTAATTCACATTAGTTTCAAAGCTTTTAGATAGTGCATCTCATGTACACATATACTCTGCTCAGATCTTTTAATTGAAGGAATAATGCAGAGATAATTAAAATTTGATTTATTGTTTTCCATTGTCTGTTATTAGATCATAACCTAAAGAGTTATGGTTAACTTATGTTTTTAATTTCCTAAGGTTAATATTGTTTTATATTTAAGATATAATAATATCTGAAGATAAATATGTGAAGATTAGACTTGATTTTTATCTTTGTCTCTCAGCCTTTCCTCTTAATTAGTTTTGATCTTTACTATTCCAACTAATAAAACAAACCCTAAATTAATAGAGTTCTCTATAATAACTAGATGTTTTTTGTTGGGGTTCGGACAAGTTTAATCCAAAAAATACAATTTAAAAAATACTCATTTTTTAAATTCTATTTTTTGGATCAAACTTGACAGAACCCAAACAAAAAATGTCTACTAATAATCTCCACAGTCAAAAACTCTTCATTTGTTCTCTATTATATTTCTAGCAGATGTGGTGAAGTGTGAGGAACTGGTGTCATTTATTTTATTGTAGTTTTAGTTACATATTTGCATGTCATTATCTGTATCTATTTTTGATAATAGTTTTATAATCTAATTTGTGTCAATTTAATATACAAATTAATTAAAAGGCTCTTAGGTTTTCTTTTGTGTTTATTGTAAGCGTAAGTGTGATCAGTAGATTTGAATCAAATTTTCAACTTCCGTTCTTATACTGGATTCGCATGAGTGTAGTTATTTGGTTGGAGGTTTAGCTCTCCTGTAATTCTGTTCCTGTGAACTATTTTATATTGTGACCAACTTGTTTTATATATTTCACAAAAAAATATATTTATTAAGATAGAATTTAAAAAGGAATATTATTAATGGTAGTAATCTATTTGCATGTATGCTTTGGAAATTTAAGCTTTTGTTATTATCCCTATTATTTTACTCCTAAAGATTTTTATTTGCATAAAAGAATTATTCACATTACTAACTGAAAGATAAAAAAGCTATATTAAAAAAAAAAAAAAATTATCAATCTTGAGAGAGTGGGGGAAAAAATTAGAGTTTAAATTTCTTTTCAACCAATTTTTTCTAAACTGTTGATTGTCTTTGTTCTTAATTGTTTTATTCTCATTTAAAGTAATTTAGCTTGTAATTGTTTTTAACTTTGTTCATAAATTTGTTTACAATGCAAATCTTTCTGATTCATATTTATTCAAGTGACACATTCTAACTGATTAATTTTTATCATATAACCTGTGTGTAAAATCAGGTCTTTTTTAATTCTCAGCAATTTTAATACTATTATTATTAAATTATTTTCATTGGTATCCTGTTGTTAATTGCCCATTCATAATTTGTGCATTTTTTTTTTACTATACAAAAAAAAAATACTATGCTACTTTATTTCCTTTTGGAAACTAGTTGTAAGCAATTTAAAATTCTCTCTAATAGTAGAATTAGTTAGAGGGGGAAGAGTTGAGGAAGTGCTCAATGTTCTTAGTTACATTCTTAAATACTTATTTTAATTTGCTTTTATAAAATATTAACACTGAAAAAATATATTTTGTAAATTTTTGTCCAGCCATTAATAACAAAAAACGTCTTGACGATTATTAAGTACAGTCTTCATCAGAACCCCTCATTCAATTACAGTAAACAATGAATACAATCAACAATTTCTTGTAGAAATCATTTTTTAAATTTGAATTCATTAAAATTATAGCTATAGAAGAAATTAATTCTCTCAACTGTTTGCCTTAGAAAACTTAGTCAGAATAAAAATAGACAGAGAATTGTTACAGCGACCTATCAGCTTCAAGAAACATACAACCAGAAGATAATATATAAATACAGTACTTAAAGCTGAAGTACAATTCTTGTTTTTATTCATCATACTTAAAATTATTATCTCGGGTACACACACTTCAGGTAAAACCATTGGATACTTCAGTATCAAATGTCTGGAGCAAGTAGACACTATAAGGCTGTTTTTCTTGTAGGCAGTGCCCCTTCGTGCTGTTGACCAAACTAAAAGTTATGTGGGTTAGTCCTTACCTTTTTCAGGGGCCTGAATTGGAATGTACATTCAATTTTTTTCTACCCTTTTTATTATTAAAAAAAAATTATTGTTTAGAAATAAAGGAATAACATTTAATTATTTTGAAGAGACTATTTATTAATTTTTATACAGCCCTTGAAAATGTTTCTTATTCTTGCAAAAATTAATTAGCATAGAGAAAGGAAATATAGAATAAAAAGACAAATCATAATAAGGTTTATTTTTAATTTATTTTAAAGTGTTAGCCTCCCTTTCAACCACTTTGGGATATAGAGGGAGGGGTTATATACAGGTTGGCCACCCCATCCTAAACACCCATGGCTATCTATAATAAATACTGACCTGGCCGGGATTTGAACCCGCAGCATTTACGTTTATTTCTTATAAAGAAATATTAAGGAGGGAAATAGAAAAGCAGCAATTACATTTTTTTTTAAATATTTCTACTCCATATAATTAAAGAGTATCTGAACAAACTTAAAAAATTTTACTTCTTTAAAAAATTCTAATATAAANGGGTGGGGGGGGGGCCACCGCATCATGATTATGATGGCTTCTGGTGACTGTTCTTGCGTTCTCTTTCTCTATCTCCTGTCCCTCCTCTCAAGGATTTCTCCTCCATCAATTACAGATATCGCTAAAAAGGATAAAGCAATCATATTATCTCATTGGCCTAATGTTATGATTAATAAACCATTAATTAATTTATTTTCACATTTTCAAGGGAAAACATTCCGTCATGTTGGAGCTGCGTAGTCCAAGCAGATTCACCGTATTTAATTCATGACGTATAGACTATATAATAGAGTGATATAATAAAGAGAAATATATAATAAGTGAGGAAATTTAATTTACAAGCCGGAGAATATATGAGCGTAAAATGTAAAATGTATGACGAATAAATTTAGTTCTGGGCTGACCGAGAAGTAAGATTGGGGATACCTCAACCAATCGTTAATGCATTTGTAAATTTTATCCATAAGCATTTTTCCTAAAAATTTTATAAAAGATAAAAATTATAAAATTACATTTTACACCTACTAAGTTGGATAAACATGTTGGTCACTCAATTAACAACATAAATATTAGAATTATAAATTTCTATTTCCCTCTTATGCCTCCCTTTTCATCACTATATTTCAACCAAAAATGAATAATTTTAAGAGTTTTTATTAAACAGCCTTAATGCCGAAGTTGATATATTTACATTTTAAAGATTTGAAGTTAACTTTGGATTGAAATTATTAAATACCTTTCTTAATATGCGGCTTAAAAAAAAAAAAAAATGTTGATTGTAAATGTTATGAAATTTTATTTTTCACAAATTTTGTTCTATACATTTTTTTCGTAACGCAAATAACGAAGTTATTAAGATTTATAATATTGGTCCCTTTCTCCGACCCATTTTCATCTAGTGGTTTGCGAAAATGCCGAATTGGGATTTATTATTTTAAAAATTGCGGGTGCAAAAGCGAGTACAGGCAAACACTCAAATAAAAATTTGTAATTTTTAATGGATCATATTTTTAGCTTTTCTAGTGTAGGATCGGTGTAAAGGTACTGTTATGAGGTACAGGTCAATGATGATTATGAACAAAGGAAAATTCAAGTTATTTATTATTATATTATTAAAGTAAACCTACTAATTACAGATAACAATCGAACCTACTGATCTTACTAACTAATAAATAGAAAATTTTAAGTAATCCCAATATCCTCTTCTGAAGAAAGGAAGCAGGTGGCATCCTTCAATTGGCCCCTTCCTACACAGCTCTGTTCCTCTCGTTACACGCTTCCCTAGTCTTTAACAAGAAGTTGAAATTTTTCAAAATTCTCTTAATATTACCAAAGCTTGGTTTCCTTATGGAAATAACAATTACAGGATTATATTCATATGACATAAAGTAGGATATTATTGTGAAAGGGTTCGGGACTTGAACCATTTCCTTATACACTCGTCCCGACATAAATAAGGTTCTGGCTTCTAACTCCTTGGAACCTTTAAGGTAGGCTGCTTTGCCCATTCTTCTTGTACACTTATGCATCTGGTATCCACAGTAATAGGAGCGAAAGGGTAGTTGTAGGGGATGGTCCCTTATTTCTCGCGGATGTATCGTTGACGCATTGGCTACATTAATTGTCCAAAAGAATGGTAAAATTTGAGTTTATTGGTATTAACTTGTTTCCTCAGAAAATAATTTGTGAAAAAAATTTTTTTTTCCATTAGATAGTTTTCCCTGATGTGTTTGCGTATTGGGGATCTGATAACACTGCACAACAAAAAAATATTTTTTGAATATTTCCTACACTAAATTAGTCTATTTCTACTAATTTTGGGGTGATAAAAACGAAAATAACATTGAAAAATTTTTATTAGCTCTGGTTTTTGAGATATACAGCACTTAATCTTAAAGAGTAGTTATACTATACTATACAAGTGAAAGTACAAAAAACAATATTGTTATGTTTCTTTTAGAATATTTTAAGTACAAAATTGATTAAAAAAAAAATTATTCTTAGTGTTTTGACAAATAAAAGAGGTTTGTACCACCAAATTTCAATTAAGTCAATCCGATGTATTGTAAGATCGCTGTCGTTTAGCTTGTCTTTTATAAAACACTTCTGGAGCATCCCTACACACAGACCAGCAGTAGTCTGCAAGCATTGCTTCATTCCAACGGCCCTGATATCTCTGTTCTATTAAGGCAATGTCTTGATGGAATCTTTCTCCATGTTCGTCACTCACAGCTCCACAGTTTTGTGGGAAGAAATTAAGATGAGAGTGAAGAAAATGAATTTTTAAGGACATGTTGCATCCAAGTTGGTGGTAAGCTTGAAGAAGCTCTTTAACCAATGCTGTGAAGTTATCATCTCTTTTGTTACCTAAAAACCCATGTACAACTCCCTTAAAGGCTTCCCAGGCTCTTTTTTCATTTCCTGTTAAAATCATGTCAAAAGCAGGATCATTTACGATTTCACGTATTTGAGGCCCAATAAAGATGCCTTCCTTGACTTTAGCATCACTCAACCTGGGAAACTTTGCTCTCAAGTACTTAAAAGCTTGTCCTTCCTGGTCCATCGCCTTCACAAAGTTTTTCATTAGTCCCAACTTAATATGTAATGGGGGAAGGAGAACATCCTTAGGATCTACAAGAGGCTCGTAAACTACATTTTTCTCATTAGCGTTTAGGTCTCGTGTAGGCCAGTTCACTTTTTTATAGTGAGATTTTCTATCCCGACTGTCCCACAGACACAAAAAACAACAGTACTTGGTGAACCCTAATTGCATTCCTAGGAGTATAGCAATGACTTTCAGATCACCACAGATTTGCCACTTGTGTTGTTCATATTTGATTGATTGGAGAAGTGTTTTCATATTTATATACGTTTCCTTCATGTGAACTGCATGACCTATAGGAATAGAAGGTAGCTGATTTCCATTATGCAGAAGTACAGCTTTTAAGCTTAGTTTTGAAGAGTCTATAAACAGTCTCCATTCAGATGGAGTGTGACCCAAATTCAAGCAGTCCATCAAACCATTAACATCAGAACAAACTACGAGGTTTTCTTTTTTCTCAAAAAAAGGAAGCAAATCTTTTTGACGCTGTCTGTACTGAGATATTTTCACATCATGTTTTAGAAGATTCCACTGTTGTAGTCTTGACCCTAACAGCTCAGCCTTTTCCTTAGACAAGTCAAGATCTCTTATAAGGTCACTCAACTTTGCTTGACTAATTCTGTGCGGATCACTAGACCTATCGCTTACATCAAAATCAGGGTCATAGGATGTAGATGGATGGGTTGCTTCTTGTAAACAGACTTCATCACTTTCCTCTAAAATTTCATAGTTTTGGGGTGGAGAAGGGACTGGCAAATTGTCTGAGTGTGGTACAGGCCGAAGAGCAGATGGGAGATTAGGGTATTTCACCGTTCCTCTTTTCTTCATAGATAAACCTTGCTTAATGGGAGGAGTTAAGCAGAAATAACAGTCGTCTGTATGATTGGTAGGCTCACGCCAAACCATAGGTACTGCAAAAGCCATTGCCCGCTTGTTATTTTTCAGCCACTCTCGCAATATGACGGAACAAGAATTACAACATATATGAGGAGCCCATGATTTATCTTGGTCCCCAACTTTTACACCAAAATAATGTTCATAGGCAGTCTTAATGATAGGTGACATTTTACGTTTCTGAGCCTTAAATGTTATTTCACCACATATATAGCAAAAGCTATCGACAGAATTCACACACTTTCGAGGCATTTCAGATCAGCACTTAAATTAATTTAAAAATCAACTTCACACGATAATTTCAATAGCAACCACGTGCGTACAATTGACAAACTCGCAAAGGTTATGTTTACTACTTATGAACAGCTGATGAGAGGGGTGTTATGTAAACAAACATGTGTACCAACTGTTGGTGATGAAATATTTCATTTGTTGAAAACTCAATATATATATAATAGAATGATACTATGTCTTGAAAACAAGAGCTAATATATAATTTTTATGGTCATTTTCGGTTTTAACACATGGAAATACATTAAAATCAGCTAATTTCAACCCCGAAACAAAAACTTTGTTGTTCAGTGTAATCAATAAGGAAGAAGGATATATTTATTTTAGTACGATATATAGCAACAAATTTCAATTTATTTCCTTTGAAATAAATAGATCAAGTAAGGTTATATTGGAAATGAGATAATAACGTATGTAGTTTTTGTTTTATTGGTAATGTTGTTTGGTATTTAGTTAGTATAATTTGATTGGAAAATAAATTTTCCTGTTCTCATACATTTTTTTTATTATTATTTTCAGAAGAAAAAAAATTAAATTGGTTGTTAATTACCATCAGGATTTATCGTGAGGCTTTCTGCTTATTTTGTAGAAATTGGGATTCTTGGTATTCTATAGAAAATAATCTTACATATTATTATTTATCAATACATTTTAGATTGTTAATTCCTTTTTGTTTCGAAAATAAAAAATACAAATACTAAAAATGAGGTAAAACTTTTTTTAAGTAGCATAATTTATCGGTTTTAAATTAATATTTTTTAAAAATTCTGTGATCATTTAGCCTCGAGTCTTGATTTAGAAGCTAATTCTGTAACCATGAGACCATCTGCGGTCCCAAATTTAGTTCTAATCAAAAACTCGTTATTATACTTATTAGTTTATTTATTTATTCATTTCTTAAGTATTGTGATCGAACTTCGATAAATCGAAAATTTTGATAATTCAATCGGTCAATCAATGTTAACCATGTCTACAATTTGAAGTGTTTCACAATTTATATAAACGATTTGTTTTCTATGCACTATTTGTGTAACTCTTCAAATAGTATTTAAATCTAAATNTCAAGATGTGACGTCAATAAATATATATATATATATATATATATATATATATATATATATATATATTGTGAAGATGACAATTTCCATGTCATTTTCATTTTCTTAAATGTCTATAGGACTCCCCCTCAATTTCTTTTGAGCTAATTATGATTAAATTCTGTGACAAAGGAAAAATCATTCTTGAAGTGGTTCGACAATTCCCCACCCCCTCGTGTAAGTTACTAGAGATGAAAGGTTCTTTTTTATGCCTAAATTGGGATAAAAGGCTTAGTGGGGGAAGAGAGTTAGGTAATTAGGTTGGCGGCGATGAGAACTGAGTGAGGGAGGGGATGGCGGGAACTCTGGAAGGGTGAAGGAGAGCTTTGATGAAATTTATCGAAATTCCCGATTGGTCGGTGGAATGGGGTGGGGGATGGGGGAGGTGAGAATGCTAGAGAGAGAAAGAGCTCCCTAGAAATCGGGTCAGGGTTGGGGGGGGGGAGCGAAAAGGGGGGTATCTGCCAAGAAATCGATGTGGGGGGCTAGCGGCGTGGGCCACCCTCCACCTGGCCTTTCGAGTCGTGTCGTCCATCCAGAAGATCTGAGATCTAATTCGAGAGCATGTGTTCCTGGTAGGGATCTTGATTAGAGACTCAGTAATAATGTATACCTCAATTCTTTATCAGGAATCGGATTTTATTCCGGCTAACTACTAAATCCTTTATCAGACTCTGTTTAGCCTTGGATGACCATGGTTTGAATAAGCATTGAAGATAATGACCCTAATACAAGTCTTAGTAATATTAAGACGAGAAGTTCAAATGTTCCTTATTTGTACATGTCGTAGGCACAAGCAACCAAGATGCTTCTTCATAGACTCGTGATATGTACTTATTTTGCTAGTTCTAAAATCCTCATTAGCACTTTTTTTCTGGGCTAAACTCTTTCCCGCGAAGAATATTGCAGAGTAACAGTTCCTGATATGTTTTTTTTTTTTTAAATTATAAGCATATGACACACATTTATAAGTGTCTAAAGGTTCCAAATTATAGAAAAGTAGTTGTTTTTCTTCTTCGCTGATAGAGCCATCATGGATTAAGTATTCATTCTAGCATTGCTTTTAGGGATTGTTATTTACTCCTAACCTCTTTGGATGAGGGAATCGAAAAGGAGATTCCCATGAGAATGACCAAGTATTCTAGTGTCGTAAGGATAAAGGCTTGTCCGCTACCTTTAGGGCCATGAAGAACAAGACATAAATGAATGCAGATTTAAATTATCTTCATAACTGAGAGAGAGAGATGTAAGAACATGGAGAACAAGAGGTAATTCTTTATAAATATTTCTTCCGGGCTTGGTCAGGTCGAAGAGTTGTTTTCGCATGGTCACGTAATGGCCTCTTCAATAACGAATGGAGATTCAAGTAATAGCGCCTGATAAGGCTCAATTTACGGCGGCTCCTCCTTCTACTTTCAGCCCTAGTTTGCTGAAAAACCCAATGGTTATTGGAGGGAAAGGACTGACAGTTGAGATTGACGAGTCCTGTTTTTCTCGTCGAAAGTATAATGTAGGACGAACCTATCCACAGCAATGGGTGTTTGGCGGGATCTGTCGTGAGACAAAAGAGTGTTTTTTGTACACAGTGCCCGATAGGACAAAAGAAACCTTGGAGGAGTGCATAAAAACATCAATTAGACCGGGTTCCATTATAAAATGTCAATATAAAATAACTGGCGGGCCTAATCTAAGCAAGACCCCAGCCCTGAAGAAGTCATCACATGATGTGCAAAAGCTAGGCAAAAACCAATTTTTAGGCGAGGTCAAGCCTGGAAGAAGTATTTACAAATATTCCTAGAGACCGTGGAAGCCTACATGCTCATTAAACGTAATTCTGATGGCTCAGAACACCGATCACACCAAGGGACCTACTAAATCAATTAATGCAAGGGATTAACGCATAAATATTAATTTTTTGTGGTATTTAACCCCACGTAAATTTTAATAATTTTTAGTGCAAGGGAACAGAATAAAAAATCTAACTGTCCCAGCCAGGGCTCGAACCTGTATCTCCTGCTATCCGGGCAAGCGCGTTAGCCTATTACGCTACCGGGAGAGCCGTAGGTTAAGACCCTCGAAACGGTTATCTGGCTCTACGGTAGCGTAATAGGATAACGCGCTTACCTGGTTAGCAGGAGATCCAGGTTCGAGCCCTGGCTGAGACAGTTAGATTTTCATTCTATTCCCTTCCCTTCATTGATTTAAATTTACGTGGGATTAAAAACCACAAATAAAATTAATATTTATAAATGAAAATAAAAAGTAAATAACGAGAGTCGATAAATAGCTCGACAATGTCAGCTCCTCCGTGCATAAGACGATATATTCGTCGGCCTCGGAGGTTAGACTCTCGACACTAGCGTGGGGAATTTAATAACTTATCAGACTTGTCTCGGTAGCTTAATAGGCTAACGCGCTTGCCCGGTTAGCAGGAGATCCAGGTTCGAGCACTGGCTGGGACAGTTAGATTTTTATTCTGTTCCCTTGCACTAAAAATTGTTAAAATTTACGTGGGTTTAAAAAATCACAAATAAAATTAATATTTACAAGGGACCTACTACTTCCTATTTAATTATTTTTTCTTTGGTTTTGTTTTTTCCATTTGTTTATACTCTTTGGTACTTCTACATTGACTTCCCCTTGAGACGTTTTATGAAGTATCCCACATAAATGTAACTACTAACATCCTGTAAGGGAAATATTACAGCAAATTGACTTCAAAAGAATGTTGTGTGTATGTATATGAACGCACATACATACATTCATATACATAACACAACCCATATATATATATATATATATGTAAGTATGTATATGGGTTGTGTTATTAATCTGTTTTAGGTGCTTTATTTTGCTTATCTTTAAAATTTTTGGGGGGAAAATTGACTGCATTTGACTTGTCAAGAGTTAGCGGAGGTCCAATTTATATTTATGTTTGTATAGAAAACTCATTTTCGAGTCTAACTATAAGCGTGGAACTGGTTTCTTTCTTCTTCTTTTTTCCAGATCAATTTAGACTTTTCTAAATTTATCAAAGCGCCTCAGAAGACCTATCCATTTTTTTTTTTTTTTTGTAAATCATTTTCGTCTGCTTGAAATCACAATTTTGAGTGCCGTGAGCGTCAAAGAACCAGAATCCCTTTAGCTGAGACTTCATCCAGAAGATACCCCCCCGAGAAAACACGTTTGAAGTACTACACGATTATTGTTATCATTTTCCTCCCTCTCCCTGCCTATTTTTCCTAGTTGGTGGGGGTTTATATTGTCAGACGGGTGAAATAAACTGGTCAACCATCTTCAGAGTTAGGGGTCTTCCATTAAAGGCTGCCTCATTGTTGGCACAATCAACAATATGTAAAAATTAATATTTTAACAAATTATAATATAATTAACTTTCTAAATTAGTATAAATGAAGTATATCTTTTAGAATTATAAATTTAAAAAGCTTACATGTGTTCGTTAACTTTTTTGTACCTAACAACCTTTATAACAAATTTTAATCATAAAAAAAGAGCAATAAAAACTCTAAATGAAATAAAACCGTTTAAAATTCAGATCTTTAATATTGATTAAAGCCATAAAAATACATGATAACACCTGAAAATCAGTGATGTACGTATGTTGCCAGTAGCTCCTTGCCTCAGTTGGTCGATGTCTATCAGAGTCGATCTCTTGTTGAACTGGCTCCTTATCTGTCGAAGATACTGCTGGCTCTAGCTGGAACACGGCTTATCACGCCGGCTTTGACGTTCAGCCTCGTTCATCCTTATCCGTGGTGTAATGACCATGTTTTTACCCTTTTTTTTTTTTTTTTTTTTTTAGTTTGCTGATCTCTTGGACATGATCAGACCGCTCACAATGTCCTTCTGAGACAATAATTTTTTACTCCCTCAGTCTTGTTTTATTCTGGTTTTCCGACCATGTATTCTTTGTCCGACATATGAAGAGCCGCAAGGAGTACGGGTTATACTGTTAACGCCAGGCATATCCGGAGATTCCTCTTTGTCTTCCATGTTAAAAAGGCGACTCTTGTATGACCATCTACATTTATAAGCGGCATACATTTTTGTTTCCTTTAATTTAATTTATAAATTTTCGGAAATATGATCTAGCTAGGGAATTTTGACAGAATAAATCTATTCCCCCCTCTTTTTTTTTTTTGCTGCATTCCATTCTCTCATAAGACCTATTTTCGAAATTTATTACTAAATTGGATGTTGTGCTCAAGGCAGGATACTTTTTATTCATAGCTATGTTCTTCAGGATAGAGATCATATGAGGTCAAGGGTTATAATCTTTCGGTTATAATGTCCAAGGGAGACATTGTCATTTTAGAAGAAAAGGATTTTCAGAGATGTTATCTATCGGTTTGATATTTGAGTAACATTGGTCCATTCTCAGTGAGTTAAAAAATAAGTGGGCTTAGGCATGTTGTTTTCCTCCTGTACAATGCCTACATTTTTGCGGTATGCTTACCACCGACCAATGCAAGTAATCATCATAACCTCATTGCATTCTTTTCTAATCCCGATCCTCCTCAAGCAACGATTAACTGCTGAACCAAGCCATGAGAAGTTCGTCTCTCATGCGTAATCTTAGCAGATTTCACATATCCCATTAAGATGGACATGGAAGGCTACAAAACTGGCTCTAGACTAGCCCATATGAAAATGAGGGAAGTACTCAGTAATTACATTCGTTAATGTCTTTCTTACTTAGCTTTCTATTATAATATAGAACATAATTTATTAAAAAAATAGATATTTTACCTATTAAGTTCTAAAAATGTTTTATGTACTCAAATATAAACTATAGTTGTTTACTAATTTTAGTGCAGGGGAACAGAATAAAAATCTAACTGTACCAGCCAGGACGCGAACCTGGTTCTCGTGCTATCCGGGCCGGTGCATTTACCAATTATGCTCGGAAGAGCTGACATTGTCAAGCTGTTTAAATGACGTTATTTACTTGACAATGTCAGCTCCTCCGAGCATAAGACGATATATTCGTCGGCCTTGGAGGTTTCTCTCGACACTAGTGCGGGGAATTTATTAACTTATCCCCGTATAGCAGGAGATCCAGATTCGAGTCCTGGCTGGGACAGTTAGATTTTTTATTCTGTTCCCTTGCACTAAAAATTATTACAATTTATGTGGTGTTAAATACCACAAAAAATTAATATTTATATAGTTATTTACATAAGTTCCTACAACAAATTACATTAAAAAGCTTATTAGACTAAATACCGAATTCGGTTTATATTTTTTAAAATTAGTAGCATGCCCATTATACGAAATTACCTTCTTATATAACATCTAACTGCTCATTTTTTAAAGAAATGCTATAGATTATAAATGTTAAATTTCGTATTGCATATATTTTGTTGAATAAAAAATTATTCATACATATTTCGAAAAAAAAAATCGCAACGCTAATAATAAGGAAGAGATTGAGATTTAAAATTTTTCTCTAATCCCATTTCTCCCCGGACAATTTCAGATTTCAACAAACTTATTTAAAGGTAAGGAGAAGCTTAAATGTTGCATTTTCTTTTATTGTTTTATAATTGTAGACGCGCTTGTGTAAAAATGTTTGTACACAATTTTTATCGAACCCTGTCTTGCATTTTCAATGTTGGTGGTAAACATTAAAAAAAGAAAAAGAATCGCCTCAATGTGCTAACTTGAAGAGCCTGATTTTCTTAGAATAGGTCACACCAATCTTACCCACATGCGTCTAACACTTCAGATCAACCGCTAATATGCCCTAAATGTAGCTCTCAAATGAGCGTTCAACATTTCATCGAGGAATGCCCATATTACACTAATCTATTTACATGCAAAAACCTCCCAAGACAACTGTCGGCATCCCTGGCAAACCATGAATCCAATGTAGGCAAACTTATGTACATTTTAAGAGAAACAGGCATATATGAAAAAATGTAACCCCACGCCAAAAAAAAATGAATTATGCCTTTCTAATTTACTATATAAATCTAATTGTATTATATTGTTGCTATATTAAAATTGTTTATCTGTTGTTTCAATTTTCATTCTTAATTTACTTTTTAAGTTATATAATTTATATTTCTGCTTTTAAAATGGTTTTGTATCTATATTTTTGTATGTCTGTGTATTCGAATATAACTTATTGCCCACCAAGTACTATATAACGTAATTTTAACAAGCACTAAAAAACGGAAAACATTTAAAAGAATGGATGACAGATTTAACTCTAGATAAACCCCAACAGTCAGGGCGTAATAACCATGTTTATCGCCCCATAACCTGATCCTAATCCTAGTCCTAATCTTAGGGGAAATTCGGTAAAAATATAGGATTAAAAGATGGTTCGTTTAATGAGTGAAAGTTCAGTAGTGAGGGGAACCGGTTTGTTTTTCCGGTGGCAGATTGGTACGATTTCTCGGTCAGGTTGATGGGAGCCGAGTTCGGATTAAGATTGGAGGAGAGGGTTTGGGGAACGGGGTTCGAATACTGATCAGGGTCAACCAGCCCCTATTCGCTACTTCTTGGCTTCTGCTACTCGAGGGATAATCCACTCCCTGAGGAACCACTCTCCCTTACTTGGCTAAGTTCAGAAGGGCTCTCTTTCCCCCAAAATACCCTCCCTTTTAATGCAGTAAGTTGGGCTTACTTAGTTTTTGAGTATGTATGGGGCTCACTTGATACAGATATCATATAATTATGAAGATGAGAAATATCCTTACTTGGCTAAGTTCAGAAGGGCTCTCTTTCCCCCAAAATACCCTCCCTTTTAATGCAGTAAGTTGGGCTTACTTAGTTTTTGAGTATGTATGGGGCTCACTTGATACAGATATCATNCCAATGGCTTCAAAGCAGCCTAGGACTCTATAGCCAAATACTGTCTTTGGAAAACTACGACTGAACTGGGAGTCCCAAGGAAGTTGGTGTGACTGACGAAGGCGTTTATAAGCGGCTGACAATGGTCTTGATAAAGAGAGATATTAGTGAAACATTTCATGGATTGCGACAAGGAGACTGCTTCTTGCCCATGCTATTAAACATTTTCTTGGAAAAAGTAACATGATAATGCATCATGGCAAAAGGGGCAGTGCATTTTGATAGAACCTAGGTAATTCCTAACATATGCAAATGGTGTAACATCAGTAGGTAGCAAGAAAGAAGATCTACAGGAGCTAGCTCGTGCCTTAATAACAGCGGCAGAATTTATCGGCTTACCATCATATTTTTAATTTCTGCAATAAAGGATAAAAACAAGTTTTTTTTTAAATGTCGAGCAAGTAATGGGAATCATGTGAATGGTTAGATTTCCTGTAATGTATTTGTTATTGAATGAAATTGTCTAGAGTAAAGAAGGGGTGAGATAGAAATAAAAAATCTTTTTTAAAGTTACAAATAATTTATAGAATATAGTTGATGTTAAATATTATTATATTTATAGTGTATAACTTTTTTTTTATAGAATAGGACACAATAAAATATATATGAAGGTAAATTTGTTGATCGTCAAGTTTTATGAAGAGAGGATTATCAGAAATTCGGTCTTGGTCGTTGAAGAATTAAAAACTAATTCGTAAAATAAATAATGTTTTTATTTTAGCCAACGTTTCGGTTTGAATTTCAGGACTCCATCATGTCAAGTAGGGTGATGGGGAGAGAAACGATTTAACGTTGATTAAAATAAATTTTTTTTTTTTTTTAATCATCCTTGACTGAACGAACCCCAACAAAAATTCTGTACTAATAATATCTACGGTCAAAAACTCTTCATTTGAACAGAAAGTTCAGAAGAGTATGAGGCACGTGTAAATTAAGGTAGAAGCAAAACAACCATCACTCTCGCGATCTAGTACAGAGAATCAAGTGGTAAAGAGGGAAGTAATGAATTGTCCAGGGTTGAAGAAGAAGCCAAGGAGTTGGGGGATCGAATGACTTTAAAGTATCACTTGTGTGATATTAAGCGATTATTCTTGATATTATTTTGTTTCATTGTAGGGGAAGTGAGAGAGAGAGAGTTATGAGGAAGAATTCCTTTAATAAATCCTGCTTCAATGAATACTTAATAGTTTGTAATCGACTGACGTAAAGTTATGTAATATTTTGCGAATTCATTAATAATTTATGAAGTTCTGCCGAATTGGATAATAATTTCTGTTTCTTGTGCTTAACTTCGCATTTTTATTTATTTACTGTGTTCAAAATAAAATAATAGTGTTTTATATTTCAACTTTTTGTCCGTTTTATAAATCATAATAATGGTTAATAATCATATATGGTCCTTTGCGGCGGATGGTTTCTTTTTAATTATGTTACTCCTGTTAATGCCAAATAATATTTAATATAATATTTTAAGCTACTGACGTGGCGACAGCATGTGACGTGTAACAATAGTGCATAATTAAGTTATGTTAATTTTTTTTTTTTTTTTTTAATTAATGCAAATTTATGAGTTACTATTGAGCTGTAAAATGTAAGATCCGCTGCAGGGAAGGCTATTTAATATTTGAAACCGTTTTTCCGCTACAAAGTAATGAATACTGCAAAGTAAGTAGAAAAAAAAAATGCGTACAAAATGTATTCCTTCTTCCCTGTTGAGTCCTATATTTATAAAATCCTTAGGAAGACTGCTGTAAGAGGCAAAGCGTAATGAGATATTTTCTTTGAGTTTTTTCTTCCACCAAAAACCTTTGACAAAACCATGCCAATTTATCTAAAGGACATTTTATGAATTTAATTTGAGAAGCCAGGAGGCCGTATAAATGTCAGCTCACATGTTCTAATTACTGTCACTTTTTATATCTTTCATTTCTTTGTGTCTTTTCTTCCTTTATCTTCTCCGTTATTTTGCTCTCAAAGTAAGAGTTTCATTATTCCTATTAAAAAAAAAAAAACTTTCTTTCTGGGATTTACGGGGGAAAAAATATTAATAGTAAGGTAAGCTCTCTATGGAGGTTTCTCAGCTGACCAAGACGAGATTGAGGCTGTTCAACCCTCCTAAATATATTCTTAGTTATTTTTTAAATAATGAAATTAATTGTGGTATGTAATTCTATGCTACATTTTCTACAAGAAATGCACAGAGAGATAGGAAAAAAAAACTTGCTACCTCAGCCGGGACTCGAACCCGGGTCTCCTGCTTTCCGGGCAAGTATGCTAGTCACTACACCACCCAGGCTAGCTAGATAATCTCTTTTAGTCCTCACACTTCACTCCGAGTATTAACCCCCAAGTAAGACGAATGTATCGTCTTATACTCGAAGGAGCCAACATGTCAGCTAGTTATTGGACTCTCGTTCTATCTGATGTTTCTTTTTAAAATAATGAAATTAATTGTGATATTTAATTCCACGCTAAATTTTCTACAAGAAATGTACAGGGAGCTACGGAAAGTAGGAGACCCGGGTTCGATTTCCGACTGAGGTAGTAAGATTTTATTTTATTTTATTCCCTTGCATTTTTTTTTTTAGTTAATGTTTTGATGATGTAGCTAAGCATGCCTTTGGCTGTGATTGCAACTTTGATGAAGCCAGTGCACGTACTTTACCCCAACTCTTCTACTTTAGGACTTGTGTAGCGTCGTAAGGGCGTGTTTTTGTTGACAACAACAGTCAGAGGATAGCTAACAGGGAGGTTATGGCTTTGTACAGTATGTATTGTCACTGCTGCATGAATCTTACTATATTCCTGTTTTATTAATTATATTGCTAATAGTTTTATTTACTTTTATTTGTTTCATTATTAAGTATACTAGAGCGCCAAATTACTCCCTTGACCATGTTCTGGGAAAAGGCCAAAGTTCGTGAGTCCTTTGGCCAAAGAGAGATAGATGCCTGAACGGCTTCTTCGTAGTATCATTGATCTCTGGAAGCCGAGCAGGGAGAAGCAATATCTCCGCGCGGGGGGGACATGTTGAAATCTGTGGAAAATTTGGGTTGGCTCTGCCGCCGACAATATGAAGAGTCCTGGAGGCGTACCTCCATACAAAGGTCCCAATTTGCCGGGTACGGAGGGCACGTATTCACGATAGCTCAGTACCTCCCCTCTCTGTGCTCATCAGTATTCCTGGCCATCCTCAGCGAGGACCTCCCACAGCCACACACACACTCTCTCTGTATATATATCTCTTTTTTTTTTTTTAATTACAAAAAATTTACCAACTCCCGTACAAATTTTCTTTCATAACCTCCGTCTGGTCTCCTATCGTCGTCTTCCCCTTAGAAAGTGGTGCGACCCCAGATTTCTTCTCCGTAAGTCCAGATTGGTCATTATAATGTCTTGTAGAGCGTGATTGTAAGGTTGGAGTTCTTATTCATGAATCTGTATAGAGGAGTCCATGTCGTCGATTGAGTTCTTGCCTTTTAATTGTTGTATGTTCGCCCCATGTGTTTTTGGGAGTCAGGATGGTGTAATAGGATAATTCAAGTCTCCTTCACACCTATTAGCTTTAATTCCTGCTTAGAATTGGTAGAGTTCGGAAAGCTTCCATCTTCAAAGCCTCTTAGCTGTTTCCAGAGGCAATTGTCTGCAGAGAGACAAGCTTACATAAATACATACAAGATACATAAATTATATCATTAGCTAATTGATGATCTTCACTCCCAGCAAAATACAGAAGATGGATTAATCCCAAAAGCTTTGAGGATCAACAGACCTTAGAAATGTAACCAATTGGCACGTTCCTTGTTTTTGCAAAAATAGCGAAACAAACCCTTAATGTGATATCTTATTCTTTAACAATACGTCAGAACTGGTAACACATAAGTGTCATCTGTTCTTAAGGTATAAACCTTCGAGATAAGTAAAACTTGGCTGACAATATTATACTGATGAATGATATACTCGGGATATAAATTTTTTTGTAATGGGGGGGGGGTCTCCTGTATGTAAACTCTCCTAATTAGATTTCCTCACCCAACAAAAACTTAATGTGGTATGGCTCGATTGATTTGTAGCCCAACCAAGCCTGGGGGAGATAAGTGCTTTTAGCAATTTCTGAAGGGATGTAGCTGTAATGGTTGCCCTCAAAACAAATTTTTTTTTTAATGTTTAGCCTACTAGACACCGAAAATGGTAGTCACTGAACTGTATATTTATTAATTTTATTTAATAATAATATTAAGAGTAATGCAACCAATCGCAGAAACAGGTTTATTGACAAAATGTTCACGTAGGCTTCCACGGTCGTCAGATGTATGTACAGTTTCTTCTTCCGGGTTGGACCGTGTCAATTTGTTGATAGTTGCCGAGCTTTCGCACATCCTGTGATGGCTTCTTCAGGGCTGAATAGAGAATGAGAGCTGTTTTCAAATCCAGGGGTACTTATAACCGTCGTGGTCCTGACCATCACAGGATGTGCGAAAGCTCGGCAACTATCAACAACCCGGAAGAAGAAACTGTACATACTTATTGACAAAATATTTAAGGAGTTATTTAGAGAAATAAATGAGTACAAGTGAGTGTTTACCTGATCCGTAAATTTTAGTTTTACGGCCTAGATATCTCCATTAATTCTACTATAAATGGAGCAAATAGCTTTTAAATGTAATTTAAAAGACTTAAAAAAGCACTTAAAACTGTAAAGTCTGTTACAAAGCGAAATTGCAAAAAATCGTCAGCCAGTCACCTTGAGTTGGGCCTCCCTAGGCAGAACTGAACAGAGTGGTCGGGGTCACTGTGTTAGTGTGTGGTATCTGATTACTCTTATCTCCCAAGAGAGGGAGGAAGGCACTGATAACAGTACCTTAAATCTACAAGCAGCATACAATACTGAGGAATTCGCTGAGATCGCGTAGCTCCTACGTTACTGAATTTTTTTTTCTTGCTGGACCTGGTGATTACTCTAAATTTAATTCTTCAAAATAAATCTATAAGTATAGATAAAATTACTAAATATTCTATATTTTGTACACGAGTAAAGCCTAATATATAAGAACCCAAATGAAACGAATATAAGTTTGTCAAAAATGAGTTGCATATATTCATTAAAATGGAAATAAATAGGAGAAATTGTTTAATGTGATCGCTCAAGTCAAAAAATATAATAAAAGTACATTTGGTGCATTTGGAATTAATTTTATATGCAATAATTTCTTTCGGGTTCGAAAAGTGGTTTTTAAATAGTGATGGCACCTTCAGGTATACTGTATCAGTTGATTTTACTTTTAGCCATGATAAAGCCATCACATAATGTGCGAAAGCTCGGCAAAAATTATTTTTTCATTATGATCAAGCCCGAAAGAATTATTTATGGATATTTTTTTGAGACGGTGTTACCGTATGTGAACANATATATATATATATATATATATATATATATATATATATATATATATATATATATATATTGTTTTATTTATAAAAAAAAATAGTTAAATACAAAGTTGAAATATCTAACGTTCTAATTATTTTTTTCTATCCCATCCTTCTTTCAGCGTGGAGGTTACCTGCTAATTATATATGAAATTTAAGCAGCAATATGTACTGTATTTTTTTATAGTAAACAAATAAAGCTGATATTTATTCTAGAATAAAGTTTGTACTCCAGGGATTGAACTAGTATTCTATTTCAGAGTTTATATTTGTACCGCGGGATTTGTTTAATTCCCAGGAATCTCGGCATGGACGAGAAGTTATTGCTTTCCTAAAGGTCGCTACGACATGGCGCAAATAGAAATATTGTTATTTGTCGGGTCAACAGACCCCCCCCCTCCCCCTCCCTGAAATTTTCATAGATTAAATGTCGTGTGGCCAGTCCCTCGTCTTCTTTAATTAAAAATACCCCGTTCCCAGGACCTGCTAAATGTCCCTTCTTCCCACCCTGTTTCCTAGATGGATGATTTAAACTTTCGTGGTTTAATCTTCTTTTTTCTACCAGGTAGAAAGAAAAATAACCAAGAATTATTTAACAAATGTCTGCTAAATATCTGGAGTTGTGTCTTTCATTTTCATTGCAATTACTGATTATTAGAATTGTTTTTAAAATAGTATTATTTAAAATACAATTGTTTATTAAGTATAGAGATGGTGAACCTGGCTTTTCTTATAGAATTGATATGAGAGGTTATGTGATAGTGACCATAAATAGGATTTTTTTTTTTTTTTAAAACATTGTCTTACTATTTTCTATGATTGTTAATGTGTATGTGTGTGTGTATATATGTATTCTTTATATGGTTTAAAGGATATACTTAATATATTCCTTATTATAAGCGTGTATAATAAAGGTATATAACAAAATATATGAGAAATAAAATTTTGAAACCTTTATATTTTACAAGATTTTTCGAAAAAAAAAACATATTATAAGAAAGGTATCTAATAATTGAATTTTCAATATTGGTCAGCCCCTATTATTTTTAAAATGTTGGAGCCAAATTTGATTTTTAGGCTTTTTGTTTCAAATTCTTGAAATAATTTTTTTTTTTTAAATCGGAAGAGTTGAAGAGAGTTTAAGGGGGGAGATCAAAACTTACTATCGTAACATTTTCACTGCTATTTAATTTTCGTATAAGTTCGAGGAACTTATAGCTGTTATTTGTAATTTTCGATGTTTATGTTATATAAACATAAAATTTTATGAAATTTAAGGAAGAATTTAGGAATGTGGGTGAGCGCTTCCCCCATTCCACCATCCCGGCCAGTCTAGACCAAACTTAAGTTGTCGTTCTACAAGAAATGCGAAGAGAGCCAGAAAAAAATCTTACTACTCAGCCGGGAATCAAACACGGGTGTCCTACTTATAAGATAAGGTATAAGACGATACATTCGTCTTATTTGGGGGTTTAGACTCGGAGTAAAATGCGGGGAGTTGGGGAGATTTTCTAGCCTGCCTCGGTGGTGTAGTGGTCAGCATACCTGACCGGAAAGTAGGAGACATGGTTTCGATTTCTGGCAGGGGCAGTAAGAATTTTTTTTCTGGCTACTCTTCGTATTTCTTGTAGAAAATTTAACGTAGGATCACATACTGTAATTAATATCATTATTTAGTTGTCATTATTTTTATATTCATTGTTCTCTGTGTTGGATAAATAAAATTTCCTAATTTACCCTTACTAATGTCAATCTTAATGAAGTATAGAAAATCTGTTTAAATTACGAAGCGTGACAGACTTTTTTACATGTTGAATTTATTTTTTCATTGTCAAACAGTGCTTGAGTAAATATTATTTCGTGGTTGATTTTAAGGGCACATTATGGAAATCTGTACACTCTTTTTTTGAGTTCTCGACATAAATAAAAAAAATGTAAAGGTATGAAATAAATAAGATAAGGTGAGATGTAATGTTAACTAATAATATATAAAATTTATAATATATTAATATAGCGAATTATAGCCTAAATACTGTAGGGTTTTGTTTGATAAATGGAGTTTGGGTAGCGAGAAGTAGAATTTTCTATGGGGAAGCATATATATCTTGCACCTAAAGCTCAAATCCTCTTCTGAATATATGTTTTTATGTTCATTTACGCGTCACTCGTTCCTTCTTGTTGGAAAACTATTATTTCGTCCCAAGTTCCTCACCAGGACGCTTTATTGTCGCAGCGTAAGAAGGGAGGATAGGCTCTCTCCTGGTGAGGATTTTTTGTCCTTCTCCTGCCCAGGAAGAAAGATCGACCCTGCCAGAGATGTATATGGGAATGGTCTTTCTACAAGTCCCAAGTAATCTGGAGTGAATCCTTCCACTGAATATTGCAGGATCCACTTTTGGAGGCGTTTTCAGGCTCCTGGGAAAACTAACCTGCTCATGAAATCTCACTATGTGTTTGTGTTGGTGGTCATCTCAGCGATTTATGCTGACAATTTAATGTATTCTAGTATATCATTAAATTAGATGGCTATTGACTGTAAATCAAAGCTGGAAGAATTAGTCAGGGTTTCGGCGACCAGGATCGATAGTGATGTCTGGAAAGATCTCCGAGGTGGGTTTATCGTCACATCTCAGAGTGCAGAACTAAACGTTGCCAATAATAAGATAATTACCCAATAATTTTGGAAAATTTTATTTTTTTTATCCTGGCTAAAAACTAATTTCTCTAACATAATACTTGACAGCCAGCGAATCTTCAACCCTGTAAATCAAAGCGAAAAATAAAGTACATCCCCTTACTCTTGTATCAACTTCTCTTCGAATTTCGCTTTCAATTTGTATTAAATATTTCTTGATTTTTGTGTCTATCCTCAACAAAATTTTCCATTTTAAAAATGTTTCTTGAGGTCACCTGTTGCCCTAAACCGTATTTTAGCTCTCAACTCCGTTAGTTTCTTCAGTCTTCGGCCAGGAAGCTAACTACCTTTAGTCGTGAGCCTGTCTGTGTGCCAGGGCCTGGACCCGTACTGCGACCAGTGCCATCATTCCTGTGTTTCATGCGCGCCGGCATAACCTGATTGTAGTGTTCGTCCGCCTGTGAAAGAGGAGACAATATCGGTGTGCCTCAACGCCCAGCTGTAACTCGATCCTCAGACACTTCTTCTCTGGTAAATGGGCTCGAGAATCTTCCTGGGGTCCTATCTTCCTCCCCAGCCAATAGCGTCTTCTCATGTTACTGCAATAGCATCCCGGGATATCATTGTCGTACTAAACCCGCACAATGCGTCTTGCTTTCATAAGTGTGCGTCTTCCTCTCTTTGTTTTTGATCGAAACATGTGGAAAATGCTCCATATGAATATTGTTATCATTTATGGGTCAATTATAATTACGAACAAATATGCATTAGGCTAATTTATTATAACAAATAAGAAATCCTAATAATTATAGCTAATATTCAAAACTACTGACTTTACTAACTAAGAATAAATAAATAAAAAATATAAATTACTTACAGCTAATCAATTAATTAATATGTGTAAAGAAATGTGATTCTTTACATAGAGGGCTCAAGATAACTTAGTAATTCTGTCACTTATTCCTTCACTGTTACCGGCACTGCAAAGGCTATGGACTAGCCCAAGGCTCTGAGACTCGCGATCTGCCACGGAAACTGACACATACGGATATTAACTTTTCACTGAATCGAGAACAACTGGCCAGCCGTTTTTATAACTTCGTCGAAGGGTTGAGGAAGGTCTAGAAGATTCTCATAAGGATTTCTAAGTATTCTTGCGTCCCTTCTGAGACGAAGGAAGCATCTGGCATCCTTCAATTAGCCCCTTCCCGTACAGATCTGGTCCTCTCTTCACACGCTTTCCTGGCCTTTAACAATATCATTTCCTTTTCTCCTCACAATACATATTCTAAAACATAAGCTCGCTTAAGCCATAAGTCTAGGGAAAAGTGTGAAAGAGCTCTAATGACCTGATTAGATTCTTTAATACTTCCCTTCAAGGTGGTTTTCTTAAAAAAAATGTACTCGATATCGATCGTTCAAAAAATGACAAATAACTTTCTAAAGTCCTTGAAGAAAAGCCCATCTTTTGCCTCTCTTTCATTTTACATTTATGGATTTCAATATATTTTTAAAATAACAAATAAAAAATATATATGATTTTCCCTCTTCCTTCATATTTTCCTGCTTCCACCTATTAAAGTTATCCTCTGGCTGTTTTGAGTGGCTTATCCTCTCCCAAAGAGAAATGGGATGTATCCTATCTCCATCTGCAAGGTGTCTCTCAGTCATCTCCTCCCGAAGGATCACCATAAGTAATAGGATTAATGATTATAAATGGTTGTTACAGGTAAGAATAAAATTTGTTCCTGTTACAGGCAGACATCTTTTATCCCCGTAGAAAGGTAAGTTATGAAAACTTCTTTTTATGTAGTTTTGGGTTATCTTAATGGAGGTGTTCTTTGAGAAGAATTTGTATGAAAACACACTGTGTTAACCATGTTTTTAACATTTTTCCCCTCGATTATTCCCTTTTCATATATATATGTATAGGTAATATATATGGGGCACCTTTATTATGGTTATATATTAAGAATTACTTTCTGTCTAAATGAAATTACTTTAATTAATGCTTAAGTTACTAATGGGGTAATTAATCTAGTACTTAAAATCTTAGATCTTATTACCATCCTTACTTAAGATATTCAATGTGATATTATATTTATATTTTAATAGAATCAAATATTTTTGTGTGGATAAGAAAATTAATTTTGATAGGCCAAGGTTAAGCAATAAATATCGCTATGTAATAAGAAAAAACTAGGATAAATTTTCAAAGTATAAAATTAAAAATCTAAATAAGGGCTGGATTTGCAAAAAAAAAAAAAAAAAAAAAAAAAAAAAAAAAAAAAAAAAAAAAAAAAAAAAAAAAAAAAAA